>OVBA01003240.1:0-29037 GCA_900406435.1 Lepidium aucheri | reverse complement strand
TATTATTTATACACGTATATATATATATATATATATTTTTCTTTTGAGATGGTATAATTTCAGGTAGAAATTCATAACAGGATATTACCAAAATGACACTCATGCAAAATGTGTAACAATGATTTGTAGTATCGAGAATTAAAATAAAAAGGAGATAAGAAAGATATAAGAGAACGTAGATTATTTTCATTTTTTTGATAACTACAAGAGGTTACATATAATGAGATAACACATATATATATATATATGTATATATATAGGGGTTTAAGTCCACCAGAGGTAGGTAAACATAAAATTAATGAAATATTTAGATGGATAATTATCCATTTTATAATACTCTTCTTTAATTATTCATCATTACGCAATATTTCGTTAAAAACCTTATCATAGAAAAATCGTATAGGATAAAAACCATGATGAGGGAAAAAATAGTATAGTGACATAATCTTCTCCTGAAAATAATGGATATGACGCATCCTATTTCTGTGAACATGTTTTCTGAATGTTATTGTGGGAAACGCCTTTGTAAATAGATCAGCTGCATTATCCGTTGAACAATATATTGAATATCCACTTCTTGATTCTTCTCGAGGTTTCGTGTGTAGGAGAAAAATCTTGGGGGAATATGTTTTGTTCGGTCGCTTTTGATATGACTTTTTTTAAGTTGGAAAACACATGCAACATTGTCTTCAAATAATTTTGTTAGCTCTTTATTTATGATTATTCCGCTTGCTTCTTGTATATGTTGAGTCATAGATCTGAGTCACACACATTCTTTACATGCTCCATGAAGTGCAATTGTTTGCGTTATTCAAAGAAGTAGCAACTAGAGTCTGCTTTTGGGAACACCAAGAAACTGCAGTGCCTCCAACTGTGAAAGTATATACGGTTTGTGATCAGGCTTTATGTGGATATGATAAATCGCATGCATAAGTTAATTGTTCCCTGATGATAACAAAATATGTTTTATTCCATTCCAGTGTCTGCGCGTAGGAGACAAACTATATTTTGCAAGCAGATTTATAGGAAATACTATATCTGGTTTAGTACAATTTGTAAGATACATGTGTCCATCAATAGCGCTCATATAAGGTACTTAGAACCCAATACCTCTTCTTTATCTTCACAAAGTTGGAATGGATCTTTATCAATATTAAGTGATCTATTGACCATTAGAGTACTCAAATAAGTCATCCATGTAAAATGGTTTATAAGATTTTTTTCATATAATTTGATTGATGTACAAAAATTCTATTCCAAAGATGCTCGATCTGGAGCCCAAGACAAAATTTTTTCTGTCCAAGATCTTTTATTTCGAACGCTTCATTCATATGAGTTCTAGCATCATTCATCTCCTTTTGATTTCTAATCATGTTTAGGTCATCACCATATATAACTATGATCACAAATCCGGATAAAGATTTCTTAATAAATAGGCAAGGGCATATCCCATTGTTGACCCTTACTCAATAAATATTCACTTGAACGATTGTATCACATGCGTCAGGATTGTTTTAATCCATAAAGTGATCACTGTAATTTGATCGAATATATCTCTTTAGATTTTGAGTTTAATGCCTCAGGCATTCTCCTTCCTTATGGGAATTTCATGTATATATCATTATCCAGTGATCCATATAAATATGGTCTCGCAACATCCATTAGATGCATATCTAAATTTTTAGATGTCTTTAGGCTCATCAAAAATCTAAAGGTAATTACATCCATTTCCGAGGAATATATTTCTTCATAATCAATTCCCGGTCGTTGAGAAAGACCTTGGGAAACAAGTCATACTTTATATCTTGTTACCTTATTTTCTCATTTCTTTTCCTAACAAAAACCCAATTATACTCTACGGGTTTTACATGTCCGGGTGTTGTGACAATATGTCCAAAAACCTTCTTTTATTTAGGGAGTTTAGTTCAGTTTTTATGGCAATTTCTCATTTCTCTCAATCAGATCTTTTCTGGCATCAGTATGGATCTTGGTTCTCGATCATCACTTTCATAATCAATTTATTTAGATACTGAGAATGAGAAAATTATATCATCATCTTCTATCTCATCTGTAACCCATAATTTTCAATTTTGGGTATACTTGATGGAAATCTCATGATTTTCAATATTGATGTCCTCTTCAGGACTTTTATCTATATGTTGTTCTTCTCGAACACTTTCATTTAATTCTTCCAACTTCTCTTTCTTTTTCTTTCAGGGATTTTTATCTTTTGATCTTATTGGTCTCCCTCTTATCAACTAAACCTTATGTTCAATTGCTATATTTACAACATTTTGTTTTTCCAGAACAATAACTCTTGATGGAACATTCATAGTGGATATATATGACCTTGTCACCCTTTTTGTATCGGTGAACGCATCTAAAATTTGGTTTGCCATATTTTGTAAATGCACAATTTTCTGAACTTCCAGTTCAAGTTGTTTTGTAGGGGAATCAAGGTGCGATAATGACAATGTGAACCATGTAATATCTTTTGGAACTTCCTTAATTCCTCCTCATATTTCTGGAAATTCATCTTCATTAAAATGGCAATTGGCAAAATGTGTGGTAAGCATATCACCAGTTTTGGGTTCCAGATAGAAATCGTACTTGGTGATGTATACCCAATATATATTCCCAATCTCCTTTGTGGTCCCATTTTTTGTGCTTTGCGGTGGTGTTATAGAGACATAAACTGCACATCCAAAAATATGTAGATGAGATATATCTGGCTTCTAGCTAGATGTTAGTTCTAGTGGGGAGTATTTATGATATGCACTCGGTCTTATTTGAATTAGTGCTTCAACATGCAAAATTACATGACCCCATATTGAAATTGGGAGTCTTGTTCTCATTATCAAAGGCCTAGCAATAATTTGTAACCGTTTGTTCAAAGACTCATTCATGCCATTTTGTGTGTGAATTGTTCAACATCACTTTCCAATGACATACAATAATCACTAAAAGCTTGTGAAGTGAATTCACCAGTGTTATCAAGTCTTACTTGCTTTATTGTATAATTAGAAAATTGTGCTCTCAACCTGATTATTTGGACAATAAATTTTGTGAAAACCATATTTCGTGTGCTCAAAGGACACACATGTGACCATCTACTAGATGTGTCAATTAATACCATAAAATATCAAAATAACGCGCATTATGGGTGGATATTCCCACATATACAACAATGTATTACTAGGAATTTGTTCCCAACTTTGCCTGGTGATGGTCGAATTATTAGTTTTCCAAGAGAACAAGCATTACATGAAAATTCACTCGCTGGAAAAATCTTCTGGTTTTCATTCATATATGATTCAGCCACATTTATTTTTGTGAAATATATTGTGGAGGATAAAGTTGACATCTTGTCCAATATACATGTCCTCTCCGGAATTACTGATGTAATGCAAAGATATTCAATGTCTTTCTTATTCATAGTTTCTATACGATATCCATTTATGCAAATATCTTTGAAACTTAATAAGTTTTTGTATGACTTGAGGGAATATAATGCATCATTTATTTCAAATTTTGTTCCCCCTAGCATTGAAAAACTAGCTCTTCAGAAGCCCATAAATATTTTTTGCATTGCCATATATAGTATTCACTTTTCTAGCGGACTCTTTTATATCAAGGGAGAAGAAATACTCTTTATCCTTAAGTATTGTGTGCGTTGTATCACTGTCTGCCAGATAAATATATCCATCCCCTTTTTCAAGTTTTAACATTTTTTGATTATAAAAGATATGTTAATATATAACAATGCAAAATGGTTTATATTACAATAGGAACTAATTTTCAAAAAAAAAGAAAAGCACAACAATGTCACCTTATCTTCTTCAATAAAGTTTTAGTTGTCTTGGATTTTGTTGATATATGCGGGATCAACAACAGAATCAGCAACATCAAGATGTATATCATTATTTATACCATCAGAAGAAGGTCCAACATCACTTAGAAGAGGTTAGTTTCACTTTGTTTTTCTTTTCTCTTTTGTGACTCTTGATACAGATCGGCCAAATGTTTTGGTGTAAGGTAGGTATGCGTCCAATGTCCTTTCAAGCCGCATCTATAGCAACAACTCTCATGTTGGTTTCGTGACCAACTTCATTCCTTTTAGACCTTTTATTATTTCTTTCATCATGAGAATCATTTAGAAGAAGTTTTCTTATGTTTCCACATCCATATCATCCTCGTCCATGTCCATAGTTATTAACTTAACCGTGTCCATGTTCATTCCAATTATTATAATTGGATGATGCCACATTCGCTTCTAGGAATGAGGCTGATCCAATAGGACGAGATGTATGGTTTTGCATTACAAGTTTATTATTCTGTTTTGCCACTAAAAGAACTTGCATCAATAGTGAATACTTCGTGTCTCTGTTAGCCTGGTATTGTTACCGGATGTTTATTTCCATGATGAAATGTTTCGAGAGTTTTCTCAATCATATCATAATCACATATCTTTTCTCTACATAAAGTAATATTGGAAGTAATTCTGAATAGAGCAGAATTATATTCAGTGACGCTTTTGTATTCTTGAACCGGAGATTCAACCACTCATATTTGGCTTTTGGTAAGATCAAATATTTATGGTGATTAAACCTATCTTTGAGTGATTTCCAAAGATCTACAAGATCATTCTTTGTTATTTATTAATTTTTAAACCATCATGAATATGGTGGAACAGAAATATCATGAAATTTTCCTTTGGGATTGTTGTCTCCTATATAGATTTTGAGTTTAAAATTGTCTACAATATACTTTTTTAAAACCTTTTGAGTTTGAAATTGTCTACAATATACTTTTTAATACTTTTTCAAAAGTATACCTTTTGTTGGACTTTATTAACCTTTCTGTCCCCATGGATAGTAATTCGTCTCCGATGGACATATATCATGAATTTGTCACAATATATGTCCATCGGAAACGAATTCCTGTCCACGGGAGACTAAATGTTAATAATCTCTCCCAAAAGGTATAATTTCGACAAGGTTTTGAAATGGTATATTCTAGGTAATTTTAAACTCAAAAGGTATATAGGAGACAATTTTCTCTTTTCCTTTTTCTTAGCAGAAATCGTTTTATACTTATCGATGATATCAATAAGATAACATATCAAGTGATTATCGGTGAAGAAAACTTCCGAGTTAAAATCTTGTTTGATTCTCACAATCAAGTGTTTAAAACCTGTACCCTTTGAGCTACGGATGGTATAACATATTCAATATCAATGGAATACGAAAGAGTACATAAATGGTGCTATCAGTGCTTTCGTCTAACGCATGATCAGTTTCATTGTCTTGTGCGATCTAATTTGCAGCAATCACTCACTGATAATATACTATCTAAAAATTGTGCTGATGGTAATCCTATAAATGAAACCTGCAATATTAGAGAATCTTTAGTATCAAGGATACATAGAAACCACTTCCCTTCTCTGACGATGGATACCAGACCCACTGTACTATTCACTCCCTTTCTCCACCTGATCAAACTCGTATAGTTACTGCAACATGTTAATCAATGGACTCTTTGCTTCCTACACCACCATTACCGAACACCTCTATTCAGCTATTCCAACATCAAATTGAAAACACAAAACAGTTACTTTCTCTAACAAAATTCCATCATCTCAGGACTTAACCGTTCAGAGGCCAAGGAGTTGGAGTCCTCCTCTGATGGCAACGTTTTCTATAGGCGTGTCTAAGCAACAGATCAAACCACACAAACGTAGAGGACTTATCAAGTCCATACAAAAGAAACAATGTCTTAGCTAGGCTTCTAGGCTATCAGAGGAAGTAGTTACACGACTCTCGTTCTAGACAGACACAATGAAGGAGATGCCCAATGGGATATTACAAGCTATGAATCGGGTCTGGTGTCTTGCAAAAGGAAACTTCAACACAATAAAACAGTTGATCCTACTGAACATCAAATCGGTTCGGTGGTTTTCCAGAAAACACTCAGTCCTAAATGAGTATAATGAATTGGAATTGTCATTGATTGAAGAGCACCCTGACAATTCGATGCATTAAGGAAATTCACCAAACTCACTTTCTAGACATTTTGTTCCTCATGCAAACAAAAATATACATATATATATGTGACAATTGTACTCCCCTAGTTATATTATGATAAAATGCACATAAAAGAACCTCAAATTTTAGGAGGTAGTCTTGCACTTTTTTGGAAAGATACGATAGATATGGAGAAACTCTCATCAACCTCTTGTATTATTGATAAAAAATTCAAAATGGGGACTCATACATGCTTTGTATCCTTTGTATATGGGGGCCATGTTAAAATTTTCAGGCAAGAGGTTTGGTATTCTCTTAAGGTACTTGGTTCTTTTCGCTCAGATGCCAAGTTTTTTTAATGTACCCAGGTTTTAACCCTAACAACATTTTACAAGTGCACAACAAATTAGTGTAGTATATAAGGATCGAATCCACAAGAACCAAGGATTGCACTATCGATTACTTAATTCTAAGTTCAAGCTAAATCAAAACAATGTAAAGAATGATTGTAACTAACAACTTAAGCTATCAAACAATTTAAATTCAATATTAAAAACATAAGACATGAGGAATTCATCAGGAAATAGGAAATCAAATGAGGAAACTATTCAGGGCATATGTTTAACTAATTCTCGACTCAAACATAAATCTATAGCAAACCCACTTCGTGCTATCAACTACTATGTCTAACAACCCAAAATCCTAAACTGTAGTTTGGTCCTAGAGAAGTAAACATGCATTAACAAATTGGTTTGATAGGTCTATAACTAGCCTTAACATCAGCTTTCATTGGTTAAGGACTGATTGGTCATCTAAGCTAGTTCAGGCATCTAACAAGCTTTTGGAAAATTAAACAATCTAAGATCGTAGACTAGGTGATCAGGCTAATCTAAGCATTAAACACAGTCTTAGATGGGGAACACACAAGATCAAACCTTATTTCTTCTTAATTCATGATTCCTAAATTCCTAAAAATCCATAAACCTGATAAGGTGACTACTCAGACATGATCGAAGTAGGCATAACAATAAATGAAGAAGAAAACATAATATATTGCAAAATTAAAATAAGGGTTTTGAAAAATTCTCAATGTTGAGGATGAATCCTTCTCCCAAGCTTACAAGAGTTCTCTGGTTTAAAAGTGTGCTTTGAATTTGATCTAAAAATTCTAAAAACCTAATTATATAAGTCTAAAAACGTGTTGGTACAAAATAAGGAAAACTCAGTTTTTTCTCCGTATATGGATCGATCGATTTGAATTCTGAACTGTCGATTTCAGTGGTAACTGGTCGATATCCAAGTCGAACACAAATCACTCAAAGGGCTAGATCGATCGATCCCTGGATGCAAGGTCGATCCTCATGTCGAGCGCATATTCTATGGCGAGGAGATCAATCAATCAAGCTGGGTTGGTCATTCTTAAGCTTGGGCGCAACTTCTGATGTTGAAAGGGATCGATTAATCCAGATAAAGATCGATCGATTTTGATATGTTGTAAATACACCAGAATTGCTCCAAAAGTTGCTCCAATCCATGTTTTGAGTGCATAATCCAAATTTTACCTATTTTGTGCCTGAAAAGACTCTAAAAAACTAACAAAGACTCTACAAACATGCGAATTAATGATTTAAAAACCGATAAATATGATGTACATCAATTTTCCAAGACTTAGCTTCTTGCTTGTCCTCAAGCAAAGAAACAAAAGACCGAAAAGAACAGTGCAATAAAAGAAACTCCTTCGTTATGTGAATATTGCAAGTCAACTCCTTTAGTAAACCACATGAAACTTACCTGACATAACCAAGACCACCTTGTACTTCCACCAGACTTAGCAATTGTCCTAATTGAACTCCACGATCCTAAATAATTGATTCGAATGCGCCATACCGGCTTCCTAAGATCGTTAGGTGCGGTCTCATTAAGGGAGTATCGATCAAAGGATACTTGGGTTTCTCTTTCAATCTCAGAACTGCCTTCTATATGGTTATTTTCCTCTCATTTCATTTGAACTCCAACCAATTTTTCCCTACTTACCTAGGGTATCATTGTATTTTTTTATTGGTTGGTCCTTTAGCATCCCAAAGGATGTAAGCAAGAGTAACTTCATTGGAGTTATTCTCACTCTACTAACAGTACTTCAATAAAGGGTAGCTTCATTGAAATTTACCTCAGCTTACCAACATTACTGAGCAAGAGATGCATCATTAGAGAAGTTTTGCCCTCAGCTTACCAACATTACTCGAGCAAGAACAACGTCATTATAGAACTTTTGCCCTTAACTTACCAACAATGCACACAACTTTTTTATATAGTTACTTCAGATTAAGCATGAATGCTTGAAATGATTGAGAGAGGGGAAACCATACTTACAAGAAAAATTCGTCATTGCACTGAAAAGAGAAACCGGTCCAAAGCATACCAACCCCCTTGACAAGAAAACTAAGTCAGGTAGGTATGAAACTGGCATGAGATTCTTTGAATACTCGAAAGGATATGGGCAATGTTTGAGAAGTTGTGAAGTCTCTGGGTTTTCCAGTAGTCAATCGATCCATGTCAAGCTTGAAATAATAATACTTAGTTTATGACAATGTCATAAACCTCAAAAATCATAGTTCCTACAAACAGTTTTAAACTCAAAAAAACGCAGAAAAACATGGAAAATATCTAGAAAGCAAACAAAAGAAAAAAAAATAGCGTTAGTCACAACAAATTTCCTCCCCTAGACTTACTTCACACCGCTGTGGTATGAGACTAAGCCAAAAAGAAGCATGACTTACGCAGAAAATAAGATAATAGAAATACAAAAGCCAAAAAAGAAAAGAAAAAGGGTAAGAAAATCTATCAAACACTGGTCTACTCTAGGCTACGGCTCTCCCTGTCTTTCTTGGAGCTCTACAACGGTTAGGTAGGCGATGATCCAGCGTCTGCTCATCCTCATCCTCTGATGCGGCAGTAAGCCCATGTCCAGCAACATCGACCCTTGCTTTAGTAGCTATCGTACTCGTCTCAGCTTTGCTCCCTCAAAGTTCACCTAAGCAAGAAAGCACGAGCACCTTGATCTTCCTTAGTGTATCCCACATGCGTCTCATCATCGAGTGCTTCCTCACCTCTGTATCATACACCCAATGCTTATACTCTTTGTTAGTAAAATCATCAGAGAAAGGAAGGAGATCATACTCTGCAGTATACTCTGGAATGATTTGCTCCATCGTAGACTCTTTAGTGGCGTGTGTCCAGAGTGACTGCTGAGTAACTCGATGCTATGATTCTGGCATATCCTCGTATCTGCGAGAAGAAGTCCAACAAGTAGGTTAAAGAGGCTCGATCTCAGCAAGCTCTGGGTGAGTGAGATATGGCTCAAACAACACATTAGAGCGACTGGTGACCGAAGTGATCTCTAGAGCAGGCATCTTTCACCAACAAGGCTACCAATCTCGAGCATAGTACCTCCACTTGGTCTTCTTTGTCAGATACATGCAATTGGTCATGAACCTATCATCCATAAAGCTGATCATGTTGACTCTTGCTGTGATGTTGAGGTCACATGGTGATGCATGAAAATCGGAGTCAAGAGAATGCATGTATTCTTTGTTAGTGGAATAGTAGGCGATCCCCTGAAACGTCTCTGTGTGAGTAGCTTGGCAAAGACATGACCCTAGTTGATGTCAAAGTTCGGCTATGGTGGAATAGTAGCATCACCATATAGATCAGGCACAACAAGGGCAATCGTGTAATGAAAAAGTGCAAGCTCTACCTTGGTAACTATTGTAAAATCCTCTTTACCAAACATAGTCGATCCAATGATCTTGGCTAACATACAAATAGCAGGGTTTCTGATGTGAGTAAGCTTCGCTCTGCGTCCTTCATATCCACCATCAACCAAAATATGCCAAAGAACTAAATTAGGCGGACTATCTGGTGAAGGTAAATGGCCTTCAGCACACCTACAAAACTCGTAGAGACTGCAAAGCTGCTCTATACTCATATCGTAAAGTGCACCATTCAAAAGAAAGGTAAGCGTAGCCGCATAGACTGGACCATGAGGATCCACAGTCTCGTACACCTCACAGGAGGCTAAGAACCGACGAGCAAGCTCTAGAACGGATAACTACGATGCACAATTGTCCCAAAACCCAGCCTAGCCAACAACCCATTCACATCATCTAAAAGCCCAAACCTCTATAGTGTGTTGGTGTACAGAAACTTGGTTGGAACAATCTGGTTCCTCAAGAGCTGCTCACAGAAGATGCTATGAAAGTGTTACCAACTGCATCCTCTCGCTCAGTTCTCATACTCAGCATTGGACTTGAGAAGCAATGGGTCCATAGCACGTCTCTCGTGGCTCAAAAATGGCACTTTATTGGGGCGAGGCCATGGCTCATTAGACATTAGTTCGATTGTAAATAGAGTTGGTCTAGAACCAGAAGATTGGCTAGTCTCTTGCCTTTGCAAGGCAGATCACCTAATTTTCTAAGAGGGTCTCTTTTCACCTTTGCGAGGTATTGCCTGAAAAGAAGAAACACAAGTAGAAACAAAGGCATGAATTCAATGATCAAGGCATGAAAGATCGAAAATTCTGTTTATAATTTGAGATTTTTGTGTAATCAATCAATTGAATTAATCATCATCACAAATAAACATCTCGCAATGCATCTAGCAGTTCAACCCAATCTCTATTTCAAATAAAAAATTCTAAAAACTTTCCTAAATTTTCTTTCAACCTAAAATTCGAAATCTACACAAAATTTCCAAATGCTTTCTAAACTCAAAAACATCACATAACTTAATAGTAGATATTTTGTGCATAAATAATCAACAAAAAATCAAAATTCATCATTGACCCAAGAACATCCTTCAATTTCTCGGAATGAAAAGTAGAGATAGAGACCCATACCTTTGCAGATCGAGATTAAAACCAGGATAATTAGTAAGATGAAGAAATTTTGAGTGGGATAGACTCAAGAATCCTTAAAAACCGTTAAGAATTAAGAAAGTTTTGGAGGTTTGAAGTTTTGAGAGAAATCATCTCTACAATCGCCCAAGAGGGTTTGAATTCCTAAATCTAAAGGTTTTGATCCAAAAAATTGAGTATTCTTTGTTTTGAAAGTGTTTTCTGGTTTAATTTGAGTGAATTGAAGTGGTTTTCAAAAATAGAAGACTTACCTGTCCCGTGAATCGATCGATCTCAGTGAGTATTGATCGATCAAAATTTCCTCTTTGTATTCATGTCTGTTGGAACGATCGATTGGTTGTATTAGGATTGACATGCAGGTCAAGCGCAAAGTGTCATTGTGGGCCAGATTGACCGATCGCATATGCCGAGGTTAATCTCCAGATTGAGTGCTTCTCTGTACTGTCCTATGGATTGATCGATCGTCTGTCTCATAGCCAATCATCAAACAAAGCGTAGTTCCAATATCTCGGTAGACCGACTGATCACATTATTGAGGTTGATCATCATGTTGTGTGCATGCCTGAATTCTCTCGTGGATAGGCCGCTTTCTGGGAGAATCGATCGATCTAAGTAAGTCGAATGAAATTTCTTCCATGAAACAAACAAAACCAAAACGAAAATAAACTCAAAACAGAAAAATGCTAAAACTAGGTGGTACCTAGTAGTGGATTGTCTCCCACTCAGCCTTGTTTAAATATTTTAGCTTGACTCGAGAGCCCTCTAAGTGACAAATGGACTCTTAGAAGGTGTTGTTCCTCCATTAGTCAAGCTATCATTTAAGATGCCTTGCTATGAAATTCAGCTCCTGTAGTGTCAAAAAACACTGTACTTCCTTCAAAGTGAAGGGTCCTGGACTTCCTATTCAAAGCTTGTGGACATGAAATTCATGGTCAAGGATACGTGTGTCTGGAGGATCTAAGTTTGGAGTGTCATAATCCACTGAATCCTCTGCAAGCTCACGATGAACACATTCCTCTTCTTCTAACTCACAACCAAACAATTCATCAAACATGGACGACATCCAAAACACAGCTTCAGACCTTGAAACACAACTAATTGGTCTAAACATTCCACAAATATTGCTACTTGGTGCCAAAATTGGATATAAAATCTTCTTGTCAACATTTTGCAAGGCTACACTCTTATTGGGAAAGTCGATCTGAGTCCCAACAGTGTTCAGAAAAGGTCTTCCCAAGAGTATGAGAATTGCTCCACCTCGTGCCATCTCAACCACAGTAAAGTCTGTTGGAACTTTTCAGTTTGCAATTAGAAGTAGAAAATCAACTGACCTTCCACGTGGGCACTTAGAAGAGGCATCTCCAAAATAGATGGAAACATTATTGTCTTGCGTAATCTTGATTCCTTGCTTCTTCATTGTCTCCAAAGAGATCACACTCACACTTGCTCCAGAATCACAAAGTGCATCATCAAACATCAGCTTTCTAAGAGCACAAGGAATCGTAAACTCACCTTGATCATCCAACTTAGTGAGTTGTCTCGGGAAAGGGAGTGGAGGCTTATACTTCCCAGAATTGCCATCCTCAGTAGATGTGTGTTTCTCGGTGTTGTCATCCGAATTGGCATTAACCACATGGCACAATTCATTAGGGTTCTTCTCGACTTTCTCAGAAGAGCTTCCTGAGACCTTCTCATCGCCTCTGCAGTTTGAGCTACCTGCGTGTCTAGCTTCTTTAATCGTGCAGACACTAAATCGAATTTGTTGATGGGGTCATTGTATATGCCATCAACCTTAGCATTAAGTTGTCTAGTGGTCTTCAGCTGTTCTTTTGTAAGCTATTGGATCAAAACTTTGATCTCATCATTAGAAGTAGAGGAGCTCGCTGGAGCTTGTTGCTATTGAGGTCTTGTTTGATGAAAGGTTTAAACGGTTTATGCCAGTTTTTATTTCCTGAATTCTGCGCATAGGATCTTTGGTTGTTCCACCTTTGACCTTGGCTTGGCACAAACGGTTTTCCCTGAAAAGGTGATCTTTGAGGCATCACTAGAGCTGGGAAAACTAAGTCTTGAGGATACTCAACATTAGTGCTATGTAAGATAGGTAAGACTGATTTGTTCCCTTGTTCTGCCAGTTCACATAGTTGACCTCTCTGTGTTCTTCAGATATGTCTGAATTCTCGTGCACATAAGCAACCTCTCCAAGATCATCTCACTGATGTACTCCCCTCTGGTTGGACTGGCTTGCTTTGGTAAGCAAATTGAGCTTCTCAGTAAGCTTGTCAATCTTCTGTGTCTCCACACTATTGGCTCTTCAGCTTCGATCATATGTGGACAATGATTACCTAAACTTGAATCCATATTTTTGATAGGAGTGAAGGCTCCATCCCTTGTATTAGTCATGAAATCTCTATTACTTGCTGCATTCAGAGAGTTCTTATAATCCCACTCTCACCACCATAAGAGGTACTCAAAATCTGCTTGCAGTGTATCCATGGTGTGGACAATCTTGCTAGTATTCTCTAAACCGTTCCCAAGCTTCACTAAAGAACTCACCAGAATGTTGCTGACAAGATGTGATCTTGTTTCTCAATGCGACGGTGTTGGACTTGGTATAAATTGGTCCAGAAAAGTAGCTCTGGCCGCTTTCTATGTAGTGAGCGATCTTGGAGGTGAAGACCTCAACCATCTAGATGAGTTGTCTGAAAGCGAATAGTAAAAGAGCTTGCACTTTACATATTCCAAAAGGACTCCATTTGAGCTTGTCATGCTACACATGTCTTCGAAATTCTCGTTGTGATCCATCGGATTTCTCATGGTAAACCATAGAAGACATATTGCTTTACCAATCCAATTAGCTGAGGCTTGATCTCATAGTCTTTCCTCTGACTCGATGGAGGGCGAATGGCTGATATGTTCTGGTAGTACCGATGAGGTGTGTTCAGATCGCCTATGGCTTGGTGGTGAGGCTACTCCTGTAGTCGCCTAAGCTGAGCGATTTCTCTTTGTAGTTGCTGCAGTGTAGCCACTTCATCTCGAACATGATGGTTCACTTTTGGAGCAATCAGATCTGTAGGAAGTTGACTCATTGCTTTTGCCTTCTTATTCTCATGCTCAACTCTAGCAAGTGTCTCGTTATCAAAATTCAGAAGGTCTTCAGAGCCTTAGCTTCTTCTGATCATAAACCTGAAACGCAAAGAAAATAAATAAAAATGAAAACGTAAGTAAAAAGAATTAGACTTGAATTTGAATCTTAATCAAAAGGCAACCAATTTGTCCCCAGTAACGGTGCCAAAAACTTGATGTACTCAGGTTTTAACCCTAACAACCTACTGCAAGTGCACAACAAATCAATATAGTATATAGGGATCAAATCCACGAGAACCAAATATTGCACTATTGATTATTTAATTCTAAATTCAACCTAAATCAGAAAAATGTAAAGAGTGGTTGTAATTAACAACTTAAACTACCAAACAATTAAATGTAATATTAAAAGCATCACGCATCATGAAATCATCAAGAAATAAGAAATCAAATTAGGAAACTATTTAGGACATATGTTTAACCAATTCTCGATTGAGACATAAATATATAGCAAATTCACTGTCACGGTGTTGACTATTATGTCTTACAACCTAGAATCCTAAACTATTGTTTGGTCCTAGAAAAGTAAACATGATTTAACAAATTGGTCTAATAGGTCCACAACTAGCCTTAACATCAACTGACGTTGGTTAAGGTCTAATTGTTCATCTAAGCTAGTTCAGACATCTAACAAGCTTTGGAAATTTAAACAACCTAAGATCATAAATTAGGTGATCAGGCTAATATAAGCATTAAACACAATCTTAGATGGAGAACACACAAGATCAAACCGTATTTGTTCATAATTCATGATTCCTATATTCCTAGAAATCTCTAAACTTGATAAGGTGACTACTCAGACATGATCGAAGTAGACATAACAACAGATAAAGAAGAAAAAATAATAGATTGCAAAATTAAAATAAGGTTTTTGAAAACTTCTCAATGTTGGGGATAAATTCTTCTCCAAGCTTACAAGAGTTTTCTACTGTAAAAGTGTGCTTTGAATTTGATATAAAATTCTAAAACCCTAATTATATAAGTCTTAAAACGCGTTGGTACAAAATAAGGAAAAATCAGTTTTTCTTTGTAGCCTTGAGGATCGATCAATCCAAATGCAGATCAATCGATCTGAATCATGAACGGTCGATCTCAATGGCGACAGGTCAATTTCCAAGTCGGGCGCAAATCACTTAGATGACTGGATCGATTGATTTCCGGATGCAAGGTCGATTCTCAGGTTGGACGCATATTCTGGTGGAAAGGAGATCGATCGATCAAACAAGATTGGTTAATCTTCAGCTTAGGCACAACTTCTGATGCTGAAAGGGATGGATTGATCCAGATGAAGATCAATCAATCTTGATATGTTGTATACACGCCAGAATTGCTCCAAGTTGCTCCAAGTTGCTCCAATCCATGTTCTGAGTGCATAATCGGAATTTGACCTATTATGTACCTTCAAAGACTCTAAAATACTAAGAAAGACTCTAAAACATGTGTATTAATGAGTTAAAAACTGATAAATAGGAGGTACATCATTTCTCACTGGTGACTTTAATGAAATAATGAATAACGAGGAGAAACTTGGAGGTCTAAAGCGACCATAGTCTCTTTTCTTTCCTTTTAGGGACATGTTTCGATTTTGTTGACTTCGATGCATCCCTTCATTTGGCAATACCTCTTCTTGAGTAGGGAAAATAGATAATGTTTGGATACAATGTCGATTAGATAGTAGCTTCGACAATGATGCATGGTTCAAACTAATCCCATGGGTTAATATGACATACCTGGAACACTCTGGTTCAGATTATAAACCCTTACTTACTCATTTTACAGAGGATGTAAACACTTATTAAGATCGATTTTTCTTTGAGAAGAGATAGACTCATGATACTAATTTTCAACAAATAAATCTGGAAGGATGGAACAATTTTAACCACTAATATCAGGAAGCATCGGTTTTTAATCAAATCACCTCTTCTCGAAAGAGTATATCTTCTTGGTGGAAAAAAACAAATCCTTACTCTGAGAAAGCATTGCTGTCCATACATGAAAGTTTAGAGTTGGAAATATCAAAACCATCTCCTAATTTACATCAGCTCTCCCATTTTAAAATGGGAACTTCATGAGCAATACCAACCAGAAGAACTTTATTGGAAATAGAAGAGCCGTGACAAATTGATTCAAGAAGGAGATCAAAATACAACATACTTTCACAACACTATTAAATATCGGAGGATGAAAAATCATATTCCTTTCTTAGAAGACGATTTAGGTAACATGCAGTACATTGAAGCATCTAAAAGACAATCTAATATTGAGTACTTTTGTAACTTATTTCAGTCTACCAATCTTTTCACCATTGATGCATGTTTGGACGGACTACAACCCCATGTTACATAAGAGATGAATGACCTTCTCGGTGCTCCAATTTCTAATAAAGAAATTAAAAAGGTAATTTTTAGTATCCCCAGTGACCGTGCTATAGGAGCCAACGATATGACAAGTGCCTTTTTCAAAACTCTTAGGTACATCATTGGCACTGATATATGCACTTCCATACAACAAGAATTTCACTTAGGCCATTTCCCCCTGGAATGGAATTTCATGCATATGAATTTGATACCTAAGAAGAAGAGTGCTTATCAGATGCAAGATTTTAGACCTATTAGTCTATGTTCTGTTTTATATAAGGCAATATCTAAGATCATTGCTATGAGGCTGACAAAGCTCCTTCCCAAAATCATTTTTGAAACACAAAGAGAATTTGTGCCCGAACGATTAATCTCGGAAAATATCTTGATTTTCCTTAAAATGTTTCATGCCTTGAACACTAATCCGAGATGTCGTATATGATCCTTAAGACGGATATGTCAAAAGCTTACGAAAAGAATGAATGAAATTTTGTTCATCACTTCTTGGTGTGTTTAGGTTTTAATTACACTTGGGTGAACCTAATAATGTTATGTATTTGATCAGTTTCTTATACCGTCCTCATCAATGGCTCTTTGAATGGGTTTATTATTTGAGAGCGAGGTTTACGATAGGGATACCCACTCTCTCTATTCATTGTTATCATATGTTCGGAGGTTTTGGTTTATGTGATGGAATAGGCACAACGTGAACATATTCTATCCGGTATCAAATTGCATTCTTCTGGATTTGGAATGTAACAACTCTTATTTGCAGATGATAGCTTGTTTGTATCTAGAATGATAGTACATGTGCGAGTTGCCATAATGAGTCCGAAACAATTAATCACATTCTATTATTATCATGTGATGTACCACGACAAATATTGACCTTAGCCCAAATCCCAAGACCTCCTGGTGATTTCTCCTCCTATTCCCTTATCTGGAATTTCACAAAATTCTTAAATTTAATCCAAGGCTCCAATATTCCTCTAGCGATCAAACTAAAGCATTCCATGCATTTTATGGACTATTTGGAAGTGTCGTAATATAGTGGCTTTTGGTGGGCGATTTACAACGTATCATCTTTAAAACTCAAGAAGATACAGTACATTGGTAGACGCACTACATTGGTTCACTCTTCAAAATAACCATAAAAACAATCTCCTATGATTCAAACCCCTTTGCTTTCTCGGCAATGAACTCTGCCGGGTGTTGGGATCATACGATGCACTTTTCATATTGAGTGAACTCTTCACTAAAGATTCTTTGGGGGAGCGTGGATTCTATGAGACCACAATGGCACTGCTCTCTTGCATTACATAAATACTATACCATTACAACATTCACAAATATAGACAAGTTTTCATTACCTTCTTTCCATACTACAAGACGTGGCCACTTTAGGTTTCCAAGATGTAGAGATTGATATAGATAATAAGAAGGCGTATGACGCTATCTCAAATCCTTATCAATGGCCAATTTACAGAGGATGGATACAACAAATCTTACAGGTTAGTCAAACCTATAAGATTTGTACATTTTGTATGTGTCATTTCAAGGCAAATAGAGTAATCATGGTCATTGCTTGTAGTGCCACTTCTGAATATAGATATCGTGATTATTTAGCTCATGGTCATCCGCGATGAGTTGCTAGACTTTTACAGATTGACAAAACTCCTCATCTAAATTGAGTTGCTAGACTTTTTCTTCTAATTCTTAAGGAAAGTTTTCTCTCTTACTATCAATCTGGTTTTGTAGACCTCATATCTTTTGATAATGGCTTTGTAGAATAGTCTTTGTATTTCATATCCTTAGCATGTCTTGATAGAATAGTGTAGTTAAGGCTGTAAAATATTTTTAACAAACTATGTATGTTTTTTTCAATATATAAAGACAAGTTTTTTTTTGGCGAAAAAAAGAACGAGTAATGTCTCTAATATATAGTAGAATAGAATTTTACTATCCATGTTGAATGATTTGTGCTTAATGTTGAGGCGACTTGTAAAATGCATCAAGCCACTTGTATAAATAAGTATGGATTGACAAATAATTAAAAATACTATACGTTGATAAAATTAGTCAATTAGGATAAGTTGCTTTTGAAGAGAGTAAGACAAGTTGGGGGACCAGTGTCACACACTTGGACCCGTCGGTCAACTTCGACCATCAGTTGAGTAATTTGTTAATCAATTAATTTCTACTAGCTATATATTTAAAATGGTAACAATTATAGAGTTAAATTTGATTACGTAGACGATAGTCAATTCGTTTTCTCGAAGGGTTGGCTAGCCAAAAAAATTATGTTAATTAATCGTGGAACTTTTGGCGGTATTTGTCTAATCTATAATACTAAAGCGTCCGCTTTTCTATGTTATAATATTAATTGTTCTTTTTCTATTTAGCTATGCTAAGAGCCATTTTATATGCAGGTAAAACCTCTATAAATTAATAATATTAAGATTTTGGAAAATTATTAATTTAGAAAACTATTAATTTATCCATAAATTAATATTATTAATATATAGTATAAATTAATGGATATATTTAAATTAATTTACTGCAAGTTATATATTTTATAATTTATGACTATTTACCTCAACTATTTTATTTCAACAGCCAATAATACTTTTATCATGAAAATGATACATATTGACTATTTTTATAACATGTTACACTACAAAATCATAATTTAAAAATATAACACAACACCTATTTTATAGAATTAAGCTCTAGNCTATGAAAAAATTCTTTTTTTTATTTATACTCTAATATATCAACATTATATATATATATATATATATATATATATTTGTCAGTGTAAATTTAGATGATTATTAATATATGATATTATTGGGACTATATTTTTACATAGGGATTTCAAAATAATTATTATCTTATTAATTTATTAAATTTGATCAAATTTTACACTAACCCGATTTGGGATGAGAAAATTTTATTATTTTATAGAGGTTATTAATTTATCAAGTATTAATTTATGGAGGTTCTACTGTATACAACTTCTAAGAAAGCTTTATATCACAATCAATTGAAGAAGCAATTATATAAATACGTTGTCGATCGATGTTGAGATTAAAAATATGAGTATGAGTCCAAATCTGTCAAAATCTAGATTAGTCTGTTTATAGTTGGCTGAAAACTTTTATTAACTCGTCATTTAAAAGTTTGATTTCGTGGTTAAGGATGGCTTACCGGTCGACTTATTGCACACAGATTTGATACATGACGTAATTATACCTAACCTCGGGCTAATAGATCGGGTTAGATTATGTTTATGCATATGCTTTTTTTTGTTAATAAGTAATTATTGGATCAAAATTTATAGTCTAAGTTGTTCAAATAGAATAGGATGAGATTCAAACTTACCATATCATGTCTAATTAAATAACTGGATCATCTTTTTCTTGCCATGTATATGCTTTATTGATAATTTGATTTATTATTAACTATATAACATAAGATTTTATTATGATATGTATTGTTAAAAGGTTTTCATTTTTTTTATGACTAAGAAGTTGTGGGTAGATGCCCATATATGTCCATAGTACGGACCTTCACCCCTCAAAATGGACTCATTCCAACATCACCAACACTCAGGTATTGCCTTCTTCACCTTTACTCGCCTCTTCTTCTTTTTCTCCTCCTCGCTTCTCTGAGCCCACTGCTCCACCATAGAATGAGTCGTCCCCTTACTTAGTCTATCCATCAATTTTGCGAGTTTACTACTCCCACTGAAAATGAGTTAACACCCACAATGCTTTTCCTATTGACCCAAATACTGAGTCACTACCAAAAATGAACCACCCTCCGCACCTAATCAACCACCAAACCAAAACACTCACAAAATGCAAATTAGAACCAAAAAACATTCACAAACGAAAAAAAAGTCTCTCTCAAAAACAAAATGCAAAAATGAAAGATGGCAACGTGCAGCCTTAGCTGAATTTGATGCCCAAATTACAAATAATTCTTGGAATCTCGTTCCACCCGATACACGCTCAAATGTCATTGGCTGTCGCTAGATTTTTCACTAAGAAATACCATTTTAACGGTACACTTAATCGTCATAAAGCCCATCTTGTTGCCAAAGGCTACACATAGCAGCATGGTGTTGACCATGTTGAAACCTTTAGTCCAGTTATCAAGACAACGATTATCCGCTTGGTTCTAGAGATTGTAACAATGAAGTATTGGTCGATAAAACAATTGGATGTCAACAACGTGTTCTTGCAAGGAGACCACAATGAAGCAATTAATATGGCACAACTACCTGGTTTTATGGATAATGATTGTCTCAACTATGTCTGCAAACTTTACAAATCCATCTGTGGTCTCAAACAAGCACCACACTCATGGTATATATCTCTTAAAACTCATATTCGCTGATCTGGTTTTGTGTCTTCTTTGGCATATACATGACTCTTCATCTGCATCCAAGGTCCACATATTCTCTACGTCTTAGTTTATGTTGATGACATCATAGTCACAGGAAATATTGACACCATGATCTCTAATGTCTCAAGAAATTTGCTCAGCGATTCTCCATTAAGGATCTGACAGACTTGCATTAGTTCCTTGGTGTAGAGGTTATTCACACCAAAACGATATTCATCTCATGCAACGAAAATATATACATCATCCTCTTACTAAGTACAACATGACTGATGCCAAACCTGTCTCCACTCTGCTGTCAGCTTCACCAAAACTTACAATGAATGATGGCTTACCAATACCTGAGGCCTTCAAGTATCGATCTTTTGTTGGTAGCCTTACTACTTATCCTTTACACGCCTGAATCTATTTTATGCAGTAAATCAGTTGTCACACTTCATGCATCAATCACGTGACACACGTTGTGAAGCAGCAAAACGAGTTCCATGATATTTGGCTGGTACGTCTACTCATGACATACAATTTAATAGAAACTCTCCAATTACTCTACATGTTATTTTGAATGCAGATTGAGATGGTGACATAGATGATTTTATTTCCACAAACAGCTACATTGTATATCTTGGTCGCAATCCGGTCTCATGGACGTCTAAAAAGCAAATATGTTAAGTTAAGAATATAGACTATTCTTGTACATAATTGTTTCTGTTGTTCCTATTTGTCTCTTATACTTTATATAAAGCATTATAATAATATCAATAATAATGATCAATTTCAAATATCCTATACAAGGTATTTCTAAAATATAATATGTGAAAATGTAGAGTATTTGTAGGGTTCATGTAAAACTTTGAGAGAATAATGTTTGAGAATTCTGTGTGTCATTCTATTCATGATGACAAACATATTTATACAGACACACTGTAAATAGATAAACCCTAATTCACAAAATATTCAATGCTCTCATTTATGAAAACATTCCATTAAACTTACATGAAATATTCTATTTCTGAACACTGCCCCTCAAGTTGGAGTGTGTAGGTCACACACACCTAACTTTAACAGCAAATGACTAAAACTTGAACTACCCAACGTTTTAGTGAGAAGATCTACTAGTTGATCCTTTGTATTAACATGTTGTATAACAATTAGATGATATTGTACTACATCACGCACACTGTGACAGTCGGCCTCAATGTGTTTCGTACGTTCGTAAAACAATGGATTAGCATTAATGTGTAACGCGGATTTGCTATCACAATGGAGCTCCATTGGCGCATCATGTGTGACTCCAAGGTCAGCTAAGATACACTTAACCCACTTCATTTCACGCAAATCATCAGCCATCGCTCTATACTTTGCTTCAACAGAAGAGTGAGACACTGTGTCACAGGTGAGTTGCCTAACAAGACAACATAGGCAGGCAAAGACCGACAAGTTTAAGGACAAGCAGCCCAATCTGAGTCATAAAATATGCGCGCACGCAAATCACTATCTGCTTTGAGTAGAATACCTTGACCAGGATAACTTCCCAATGAACCACACGTGGGTCATGCATGACCTGAGATTGAACATGCATTGCATAACACAGTTCAGGTCTTCTGATAGTAAGATACACAAGACATCCAAACACTCGTCTAAACCCAGCATGATCCATACAAACAGGTCCATCATCATACAGACACTTATGATTTTGTTCAATAGGAGTCAAAACTTGATTGGCTCCAAGAAGAACAACTTCAACAACAATATCAAGAGAGTACTTTTTTGTGAGAGAAACATATCATCACGACCACGAGCAATTTCAATACAAAGGAAATATTTAAGTTTTCCAAGATCCTTCATGTGGAAACACTCACTCAAATATGCCTTGAACTTAGTCAATATATCAAGGTTATTCCCAGCAACAACAAGATCATATAGATAAGTATACGAATACTCTTTTCACCCTTGATGTATGTAAAGAGAGAAAAGTCTGAGTATGACTGAACAAAACTAAACTTTATGAGAGCAGTAGACAACTTAGCAGACCAACACTTTGGGGCTTGTTTCAATATGTACAGAGACTTGCGTAAACGATACACTTTTATTGGATCATCACACTTGAAATCAGGTGGCAACTTCTTATAAACTTCTTCCTCAAGATCACCATGGAGGACCGCATTGTGCATGTCTATTTGGTAAACCTCCCATCCTTTGGCAACTACAACCACAAGCAAAGCACGTAATGTGGTCATCTTCACTAGTGGTGCAAACATCTCATCATAATCCTCCCTTTCGATTTGGTGATTGCCACAACACACAAGTCGAGCTTTTTAGCTTTCCCACAGTCCCATAAGTATTGTATTTAATCTTGTAATCTCACTGACTACCAATGGCTGTTTTTTTCTTCAGGCAATGTTGTTACATCCCATGTTTGTGCAACCTCAAGCAAACCAACTTCACCAGACACTAAGTTCATGGTACCTTATCTGCTGTTACAGCTACAAGACAGGCTTGGTGTTTCTCAGAAAACACATTATCAGTTACATAGTTTTCTATAGGTTACAGTGTCTTACCTTGGACTGATAAAGAGGACGATGATGAGGAACTGGAAAGAGATGTGTTTGCTTGATCGGGACAACAACGAGAGTTATATGTGATGTAGTCGTGGAGACAGGCATATGGAATTTTTTTATGTTGACCTCTGCCCAATGGTTATTCTACCAAAGTTGACGCAACATGCTCTAGTTAAGGTTGCTCTCTTACAGTTTCTGTTGGAACAGAACTGACTCAGCCTGCTTAGTTACCTTTTCTGTTCAAATATGTACTATTTCAGCTTGTTCTATTTCAGGCACATCAACAATAGAAAGAACTTGTTCTGTAGTTGACATAGGCTCCACCACAATAGGTGCAGACACATGCAAACTCCCCCTTGAATCTACAAGTGCATCACACGACGCAACCAAATCTGTCATGACTGTAGGATTAGATGTAACAACAGGTGACACTCTCACTTGAGGTGCGAATCTCTATCAAAAATAGTAAAATAAATTGAAGGAAACGGGGAAGAAGTGCCACAGGAATCGAGGTTGTAAATGTAGTTGATCACTTGAGGTGCGAATGGGTATGAATATTCATCAAACACCACATCTCGAGAGACAAAAAACTTATTGGAATCAAGATCATACACGTTTCATCCCGCCTTTCCAAAAGGGTAACCAAGGAATACACATCTCTGCCTTTTGGGCCTAAACTTGTCTTTGTCTGTACTATCTTGTGAGCATAGCAACCAAATGTTTTAATCCTGTCATATGCAGGTACCTCACTAAACAATAACTCATATGGTGTTTTGCCTTGTAAAACACTAGATAGAGTCCGATTGATGATATTACCAGCAGTAAGAACACTCTCACCCCCAAAACTTAAGCGGCAAGTGAGCTTGAAACAGCAGAGAATGAGATATATTGAGAATATGACGATGTTTTCTCTCAACCTTATTGTTTTGTTGTGGGGTGGCCACACATGATGTCTAATGCAATATTCCTTTTGTGTGGAAGTATGGTGTAAGACACACAAACTATGTTCTGTTGTCAATACAAACTATCTTCACTAGTTTTCCAAACTATCGTTGCACCATCGAACAAAAATTAGGAACAACAGTCTGAACTTCACTTTTTTCAAGAAGCAAGTACACCCAAAGAGCTCTTGAAAAATCATCTACAATGGAAATAAAGTACACATCAACACACAAAGAAGGAACACGATATAACCCCCAAAGATCACAATGTATCAAATCAAATGGAGTAGAAGCTTTACTAGAACTTTCATCAAAACCGCAATGAGTTTGTTTGGAATTGGAAAAAATGTCACAAAAACAAAATTACTCTGGATTACTTCGAACATTGGAAACAAAACTTAAATATCTAAAAACAGCATAAGAAGGATGTCCCAACCGAAGATGCCACATAGCAGCTTGATCTTCAGCAGCTTGCACTTTATGACCCCTTGTTATTGTCACATCCTGATAAACATAAACACATAAACACCATCTCGTTCTTCATTGGCTCTAACAAGGATCCTCATAAAACAGTCATGTAAAACACACAACGTATCAAAAAACACATCAAAGCAACCAGTCTATTTAAGTAACTTGGCAGTAGACAGCAATATGTAATTCAAGTTCAGTACAAACAGGACGTCAAACAGAGTAATTTTCTCAGATAACTGCAAACGACCACACATAGTTGCCATTACATGGCTACCATCAGTAAAGCTCACAAGACATAACACAATGTGCTAACACTATGAAGCTGAGTTATGTCTCCTGTCATATGGTGTGAGGCACCTTTGTCAAGGATAACTTCACCTATTTGCACATTACCAGTCAGTTTTTCTAGGATTGGTTTTGGTGTCTGTTTTGTTAGCAAAGTTGTCAAAGATGCCCACTAATCAGTGGTCAGTGTAGAAACTGCAGCTAGTTGTGTTACTTGAACATCGTTAACATGAGGTAGATTTGATCACCCATGTTTAAAACCTTTATTTCCCCCTATTCCATTACCTTGTCCTCTATTTTGAGTGCGTTTTGTATGCCACTCTGGAAAGCCAACCACTACCCAACAGTCATATTTTTCATGTCTTGTTCTATCGCAATGATCGCACACCACTGGGTTTTTTGTTGCGTGCAACTACATCTGTTACATTACTCACTATTGACGAGTGTCCAATACTTGACTTTTTTTTGGCCACAAAGCCAACAACCTCCTTTTCTGATTCTGTTCGACTTGAATTTAACCGCCTTTCTTCTTGTATGACATGCTAATACACTAAGTTGAGATCAGGTTGAGGATCTTGACCTATGATATTTGTGTAGACAGTTCCAAAACGAACACTGTCCAAACCCATGAGAAATTGATGCACTTTCTCCTCTTCATAATCCTTCACAAACACATCAAAATGCTTACATGTACAACTAGGAATTGGCTTGTACTCGAGCAACTATTCCCACATCTTTGATAACCTACCAAAGTACTCTATCACTGTTGAGCCATCTTGCTGATATGCAAGAAATTTAACCTTTTAACTGGTAAAAACAAACAAAGATTCCTACCGAGAAACAAACAACGTTTCCTACCGAGAAACATTGCTTCAAACTATTCCACATCTCACAGGCATTCTGTGTAAACGGCACCGTAGAACAAACAGCTGGTGTGATGGATGCACGAATCCACCTAACCACCATAAAGTTCACAGTTTGCAACAACTCGGCATCTATAGGTTTCTTACTTTCATCAGGCATAGGGAGATTCTCGTTGATGAACCCAACTTTAAGTTTGCATGAAGTGGAAATTTTCAAGTTCAGACACCCACTTTGCATAGTTATCTCCTGTTAACAGAATGGAAGAGATCAACACGCATGGATTATTTGACGCAGACAGATGATACGCAGACAACGACGAGTTGTCAACTGAAGACTTTGTTTCACTCATGATTACCCAACTAGATTTACTGGATCGAGTAACCTGGCTATAATACCATGTTAACTTTGAGAGAAAAAAAAGTTTAAGCATTCTGTGTGTCGTTCTATTCACGATGATAAATATATTTATATAGACAAAGTATGATTAGATAAACCCTAATTCACACAATATTCATTGTTCTCATTTATAGAAACATTCCATTATACTTACCGGAAATATTCTATTTTCTAACAGTTTACCTCATATCAAATCCTGAATGATGGATTGCCATATCTCTAGCTAGGTCGAAAATTACATATGTATCGTATCCCACTATTGTGATTTGATTACATAAATTAAGTGACGAAATCGTTTAATTATCTATACGAATATAGTTTTTCCTTTTCTTGGTGCATTAACAAAATAATTTTATTTTGCAACATATGAGTCAACAACTAGAACGTGCAGAATTAGTAAAAGGACTGAGGAAGAATGCACAGTTACCAACTCTTTACAAAACTGATCAACCCAAAACTATCACAAACATGTTTGCCGGTTTAGGCTGGGCTGGACCGACATATGTTTTCATATTTTTCGTTTCATTGAAAAAAACTACTATATATATATTTCATCGTAACAAAAAAGACAACAAATATGAAAATATAATTATAATGAGTATGTAACGTATCTATACATTCTTTTTGAAGTCAGACAATTTGTTCTTTTTGTTTTTTTGATAATTTATAACTGCATATTACCAATTCACATATTGTAGTTCGGATTCATACATTAGAAATAAAATAGATTCGACAACATATTTGATAAAACAGATATTGTGGCCCATTTTTAATATATATAAATAGGATTTAATTCATGTTATAGCGAGAGATTTGATTATTTTTTTTAACCCGTGTTTATTTGGTTTTTATATCGGTGTTGATATTTTTTATCCAAACTCGAACCAAAATCAATCGGAACCAAATCTGTCAAAATATCTAAATGAGTCCTAAATCTCTACACTTAGAAAATCTAACCCAAACCCAAAACAGAACCAAATAAAGAACCAAATTTTAAAGTTTTTCTATTAAATTTTTAATTACTATATAAAAATGCTCGAACTCGATCTATACATTACAAAATTCTATCCGAGAAATCTATGTATCCTAAAAAACCGAACCTAAACCCGAACCAAAACCTAATAAGGAACCACATTTTAGAGTTTTTCTATTTATTTTTTTTTGTAAATTTTTAATTTTATATAAAAATAGTTGAACCCTAACTCGATCTATACCGAACCAAACTCTATCCGAAAAATAAAAATATTCGAATAAGTCTTAAATCAAAATAACCAATATACCAAACTAGATGAACCGAACCTGATAAATACCAGAATATGTCCTAAATCTATATATCCGAAAAATAATCCAAACCCGAATCAATAACAGAATTTGTAAGCAATATAATTTTATTAAGTTTTTTTTAGAATTTTTCTATTAAATTTTTATTAATTTTTAAATTAATATATAAATTTGTAATAAAATTTATTTTAATCCTATTTTTAAGAGTAGCTACAAACCATATGTTAATTTTATTATATAGTTTATAATACGACTAAAATGAAAATATCTCCCGTTTTATCCCATTTTAATATATAAGATACATATACTCGAGTCAAAATGATGTAAGTGTTGCTAGAATATATTATTTTCTGATTTTTTCATAAAGCTGCCTACAAAATTGAATAATTATGGATAATGGATAAGGATCAACGAGACAAAGATTTATACATAAGAAAAGAGAAACCTTTAAGATAGTCGAGAGAGAAAGTTAAGGTCTTATCCACCAACAACACTGCTTTCTCGATAACCAGCAAACATCGTGCATGCATGGTTTAAAAGCTTTTACGTGTGAAGCTTTTTTCTTTTTACTAATTAAACTTTCCTTATACTAATCAAAGTGTTTTTACATTTATGACGCGCATACGTAAAAAGTGCTTAAATCTATGTGTATGTTTCACTTTTTCCTCTACCTTTTTTGATTAAAACGACAACAAATTGAAAATTTATAACTATTTTATAAAAAATATGTAAAATTGGATGCGACATTAAAGGATAAGACACGTAAGACACTGGAAATTCACATAGAAAACCAAATCTTATAGATGATCAAATTAAAGACAGCTTATCATTGGTTTTAGTTATATATATATACTAGATGATCACCCGTACGGTGCACGTGACGAAATCATGTTTTTTGTTTTGGTATGATTTTGGTATATATATTATATATTATATTTGAAAAAATTAGGACTTTAATCATATTTTTTTCTATATTTATATATATGAATATTATTAATAAATATATATGTATATATATAGATGTGTGTTTTTTTGACAAAATTAGGAAAAATATATGACAAAATTATGTTTATTTTTTTGTTGGTATATTATATATATATATATATATATTTGGGTATGATTCTGGTATATATATATGTTTTTGACAAAATTAGGACAATAGTATAACAAAATTATTTTTTTGGTATTTTAATATATATGAGAATTATTAATAAATTAAATGTTAGATTTTATTTTTTATATGTAAATAAGTAATAAGCATATACACATATATTTAAGTTATTAATTAGTATATACAAATATATATACTTGTTCTTTTCCGTTATATATATATATATATATCTATATTTATTTTAGTATAATAGTTTTTACATATTTTTGTAGTATTTTAAAAGT
>OVBA01003239.1:0-29038 GCA_900406435.1 Lepidium aucheri | reverse complement strand
AAGAAGAGAAGTTCTTATATTCTAAAGTGTGCAAATACGTTTTACTTGATGAATGGATCAGAGTCCGGACCAACGAAGCTCTCTCCCTAATACATAACCATTACATTTCCCATAAAAGAGGACTGTCATTACCAATGAACTTTCCGGACAAGATATTAACTAACACTTTCTTCTTTTATTCATTCAAATCCAATTTATTGTCCCCAACAATAACTCTCTTTCCTTCTTCTATAAATTCCATTCCAATCCATGCATGCATTCATTCAAATTATAACATCTTCATTTCAAATATCTTTTGGAGTCTCTAAATAACCAATCGTGAGAAAACAATATGGCTATGCGATTTGCATCAATCACCAATCTCGTTCTTCTCTCTGCAGTTATGTTGCTTTTGGTCCACGCAAGTGCTCGCAACTTGCAGAAAACTCAGACTCTGCCTCTCCATGGAGGAGCCATTGCTCCTAACAAAGCTGATTCTCCTACCATGAATGCACCTAACAAAGCTGACTCACCTACCATGAATGCTCCTCTCGAGGACCAGAAGAATTTCATCTATGGAGCTGGAATCGGTGGTGCGGCTGGTGGATTTCTAGGGATGCCAATAGGTAGTGGTGGAACCGGCATGACATTGCCACTCCCTTCCGGGACACCTCTTCTTGGTGGTGGAACCGGTGGGATTGGTGGTTTGGGTGGTGCAATGGGATTTCCTGGTGGACTTGGTGGTGGTGTTCCGAGCTCGAGTGGTGCTTCTCCTTAAGAGAGATCAAGATGATTGGTTTCGTTGTAGGTCCAAGATCGCTGTTTAGGAAGTAGTAGCCTACGTTTTCTTTCGTTGTGTTTGAGTTTGGATCTTTCATGATGTTGTTTATGTGTGGATCTCTTCTCGTCTTTGGTTGACTTCTTCATTATTGGTTTATGCATGATTTAGTGTTGTGTTTGTGTTTCATTGTTCGTTGTTTTCTTAATAATATCTGTTTTTGTTTTAGTAATAACATGACTAATGAGCAAGAGTAAATAAACTAAATGGGAATACGGAAAATTTATGCGGTTAAGGCTACTCCTGACTCTACAAAGTTGTATAACCTCTATAGTTTTTTTTTCTCTGTCTAGATATATAAGGATAGAAGAAAGAGTTCACATTTTACAATTCTAGAATACTAGAGTCAAGCGAATACAGAAATATCCCTAAAAACTAAAGTCCAAAAGAAAACAAGAAAATAATTTGAAAGAACTAAAAAGATATAATCTCGAAATAAAAACCATAACCCGAAAGAACTAAAACACTGCACCACAATCACAGCCAACACAGATAACAAAATTTCTTATAATAATTTGGTGTATCTCACAAATGACGAATTAGGAATCCAGACTGGTAAGAGTAACTTTCACAAATTTCTGGAATTAACATAGTGGAAGGAGGCAGAACCACTAGTTGACGCCTAAAACAGAACCTTTGTATTATTTGGGCAATTATAAATTGGACCTGGTTGATTATCTGTTTGATAGAAGAAAATAGAGGAAAGGCAACTATGAAATAATTAAGAATCGTAACAACATAATCGATTTGGAGAATTGATTAAGAAGCTTCAGTGTCCCTTTTATAAAAATCAGATCTTAAGCTTTAGCTTTTGATCAAAGTTCGAAGAGATTCAATGAATTTGATCCCTTTAACTATATGGAACCCTTTTGAACATTTTTTAGAGTCCGGTTCAATACCTGAATTTAGCGCTACCGATTAGTCGTCATAAACTGAACCGGAATCAGAAATTTGTTTTGACTCTGAATCTCTGGATCCGATGGAATTAAAATATAATTTGTGGTTTAAATTTGAAGAAAAGTATAACCTAGGGGCAATTTTACAAGATTTTGTTTGTCTTCAAAATTGAATCATCTCTGATTTCAGCTTTCAACTTTCAACTTCACTTCTACACTCTCAAAGCAGAAGCTTTCTGCCATGGAAGAAGATCCCCACGAAGGATCTCTTGATCTCCAAGGACTTACCAGGTTTTTCATTTCTCTTTCGTCTCTGCGTTCTTTATTTATGTGCTGATTTTTTCATCTTTTTTCCGTTTTTTTTCAGCCGCGTGAAAGAACTCGAATTCCTTCACCGGAATTGCAGAGACGAACCTGGTGAATCGTGTACTTCTGATTCCGAGACTCTGGTCCGAGATTTTGCGCTTCAGTTTGAAGTAATTACGAGTTTTGAGAACTCTTTCACATATGTCTAATATTTGCGCCGTTGTGTTTGTACATTATCTCGATAAATGGCTAAACTCGCTTCTGAATTTCCTTTCTTTTTAATGAAATTGAGTAGCCAAAGGTGAAAGAGATTGTTGAAGAGTACAGCGTTGCGGATTTATTGGATATCGAAGATTCAGGTTTTTCTTTTCTTTTCTTTTCTTACAATTAACTCAAGTTTTTCTCTGTAATCTTTCTATTTCTCTCGAAATAGAAGTTCCAAGTTGGGTGATAGAATTAATCAAGGATGAGATGATATATATTTGTACTCTTTTACAGCTTTTTTGTTAAATGTTTGGCAACTGCGCATTTCTTTGAATTAAGTTAAGCTTAGTTGAATGTCATAAAGGCTGAGGTGAGGTAGTAATGAAACGAACTGATGCAAACGTTATGAACCTCATAGATGCTTACTTAGAGTACTTGAGGAAGGAGCTTCATTCCGTGGAGGCTGAAAGTGCCAAGATTTCTGAAGAAATTGAACGTCTTTCTAGATCTCATGCCCAAGGTTCAGTATTAGTTTTCTTCTGCTTATTGAATGTAGAAGCATGGTATCCATATCCTACTATTATCTTTATAATATGAGTTTTTCTTTTATTAATTTGTTAGATTCTAGTAGACTGGAAAGGGATCTTGAAGGTCTTTTATTGTCACTGGACTCTATGTCATCTCAGGTTACTGAATTGAATACATTATTTCCTTGTAATTCATCAGTAAATGCTTTTTGCTGGAATCAAAGGCTTTTTTTTGAGGGTTTTGTGATTCTCTTTTTAGAATGTGGAAAAGTCAAATGAGAACCCACCATCTAGCAGCTCAATGGAAATGTGTGATGGCTCCAAGTGCATTGATGTGAATGATGAGAAGTTTAAGGTGAAAAGGTTCAAATTTTGCATATTACTGAGGAAAAAAACTTGTGTGTGTGTACATATACATATCTCCACAAAATTTAATCTTTTTACATAATCTTCCAGTCAGCCCAACTATTGCTTGGCCTGTTCCAGAAATTTTCTTCGGTGCTTACGTTCTTTGCATGCCACTGCTTGTCTTCTTGTTGGTTTATATTGGCTGAGATTTTAATCATTTTCTGTTTTAAAAGAAAAGAATAAGGAGGTCTGTCACTTATCTAGTTAGTTTCTATACACCTTTTTCAGATGTTTGAACTTGAGAATCAGATTGAGGAGAAAAGGATGATTCTCAAATCACTCGAAGATTTGGATTCTGTACGTAAAAGGTAATTTAAATGTGCTTTCAGGTTGGCAGATTTACAAAGTCTTCATATGTGTTCTTCTCTTCTTCTACCTTCAGGTTTGATGCTATAGAACAGGTTGAGGACGCATTGACAGGGTTGAGGGTTCTGGAGTTTGATGCAAACTTTATTAAGCTTCAACTGCGAACATCTATTCCAAAACTAGATGGCTTGCTTGCACAGCACAAACTTGAACACACTACTGAGCCATCTGAATTGATCCATGAATTACTAATTTATCTTAACGATAAAACTACAGAGATAACAAAGGTTGAGGTAAGAACACTTTTCAAATTTCACTGCTAACTTGTTTATGTATTAGTTTTGCATGAATAGGGATAAATGTATCTGTTAGTTTTGCATGATTCTGGATACATGTATCTGTTTGTTGCTTTTCATTTTGTGAATAATACTAAAAAAACTACTTTCTGCCTCAGATGTTTCCAAATGATGTATACGTAGGAGATATCATTGAGGCTGCTGATTCTTTCAGGTTTGTGCTTTAGCTTCTTCATATTATCCTGAAATTTCTTGATTATCAGTCTGGAATTGTATGGGTACTTTACTTACCAAAATTGTAAAGAATCAGAGACTATAAGATGATATCGTTGAATCGTTCTATTTATTCTTGCTACCAAGGGCCTTCTATTTGAAATTTTTTGGCTTTCAAAAGGTTGTCAGCCTCTACCTTGAGTGTTCCGAGTTCTATATACCTTTGTAGCCTAGTTCATGCAAAAATACTCTAGAATGATGTTCCTGTCATCTAGCTTTTGTGATTCGGTATATGAATTTAGGCTCTGTAGCCCTTTTGCTGCATTTGGATTTTCTATATCTCTGTTAACATAGCTCCCTAAGAAGCTGTAAGATATGCGCAAACATCAGCGTCACTTACCAAAGTCATTTTTTATAAGGAGGGTTTCATAACATATCTTAAAACTGCAGGCAGGTAAAGCTACACTCTGCAGTGCTTGACACAAGATCTTCAGTCCAGTGGTTTGTTGCCAAAGTGCAAGATAGAATTATTTCAACCACTTTAAGAAAATATATAGTGAAGAGCTCGAAAACAATCAGGTAAGTCTTTCTTTGTTAGTAGCTTAAGAGCTGATTTTTTTACCGAGCTTGTCACTGAGTTGTTTGAGCATTAACTATGGCAGGCACACATTCGAATACTACGAAAAAGATGAAACAGTTGTGGCTCATATAGCTGGAGGTATTGATGCATTTTTAAAGGTCTCTGATGGTTGGCCACTACTGAATACCCCATTGAAGCTCACATCGCTCAAGAACTCTAATTATCAGTCAAAAGGAATTTCTCTGAGCCTTATCTGCAAAGTTGAGGTATGATCTTGTTTTTACAAACTCAAAACACTTTTCTCCCGAATTTACAGTACCCTCATAAGCTAAGGTCTTTGCTTTTAGTAAACCTAGAGATAGACTGTAGTTCCTCTTTGCAGTTATTAGTATCAATTGCGTTTATATCCCAAACTGAAAAAGATTAAGCGATTGGCCTAAACCCAATGTAAACAACATAGTGAATAAGAGTTTTCTTAATTAGACTTGGAGCATGTCTTCTGGTTTTGCTAAGCTTAATGATTTGTGTCTTGATCTTATATATTTCAGGAACTAGCAAATACCTTGGATTTACAGAACCGGCAAAACTTATCATCCTTCATAGATGCCATTGAGAAAATACTCGTGCAGCAAACCCGTGAGGAGCTCTATTCCAATGAAACCTCCCAAACGTGAATACGAAAAACCTCCTTGACTCCATACTTTAGTGTTTCTTGAGGAGTTTGTGTAGTTAGTCATCAATTTCTATCTACATGGTTTGTGGTCTGCAACTCTTTGTTGTAATACTTTAGAACTTTATCTCAGAGTCCATCATATCTAATGATAGACAAAAACAAAGCCAAACTTTACTGTCCTATTATATAACTTCTTCTGACCCTACCCATGTGTTTGCTCCCATAGAGTAGAAAATAGAGAACTCAAAAAAGAATCACTCGAAACACCTTTTCTTCAAAAATCAACAAAGAAAAAGGTCGAGGATTTGCCCTCGAATTAAATCTGACATTTAATTTCCTCCAATCTGAAACATTCGGATGAGTGGATCTGGATCCTCGACCCGAAAGAAAAAAGCGAATACGATCCATATGCAGATTCAAATCAACCAAAAAGAAAATGATTAATGAGACCAAATGGTAATTGCTTAAAACAATCTAAAATTTGTGCCAATCGTTCATCGGAATAATTACACCAAATCTAAAGAAGACAAGAGGACAAATAAACGAAAGAGTTTGAATTATGAAGAACCAAGTTAGTTCTCTCAATCTACTCATCATCTTCGTCGTCTTCAATGTCATCAAACTCAGAATCATTCCCAGATTCACTCTCTGAATCACTCAAGACATACGTCATCTTCTTCCTATTCGCTCTTTGAGGCCTTGGATTTGATGCAACATCTTCAGATTTCTCTGACGATGAGTTTCCAGCAACACTCTCCTCTTCCTTATTAGCCAACCTGCTCAACACTGAACTACTCTTCTTGTTAAACGGAGATGATCTCATCTTCCTTACTTTCTTCACAGGCGACACACCAACCGCCACAACCTCCGTTGATGCAGCCGCCGGCTGCTTCCCTCGTTTTCTCGGAGCTGCTGGTGGCTTTGCAGCTTTAGTCGCTGCTGGTTTTGTAGCTTTAGTTGCTGCTGGTTTTCTTCCTTTTTTTGCTGGTGCAACCTCCTCTACCTCTTCGTCATCATCATCATCCACCGCAATTGCTTTCGAAATTTCTGTTGACAAAACCACAGAGAAGACAAAACTGTAACTTCAAAACCAACAATTTACATATAAGCTGTTGTGTTAGATATATGTTTCTGTGGTTACCGCTGGAATCCGTAGAAGCAGAGCCCATATTATATTTAGCAAGCCGTTGAGCTAGATCCAACATGTCATCTTCCTCAACCTCCTGCAAAACAAAAACCAACCACCGTTTCAATCACTTTTCATTGGAACTTTTGAAAAAACTACTCGAAGGTTTAATGAATTTACTGTCATATGAGCTTATAAGTTAATCTATAAACAATCACCTTTGCAGCTGGAGCCTTCTTTTTAGCTGGTTGTCGACCTTTTGGCTTCGCCACTTCTACTACGTTGTTATCTAAAGTATCAAAGAAGTGGTTTCAAATGTATATTAGAACCAACCTAGAAAAAAAAAAACATAATGAAAATGGTTGACTGCGAGACTAACCTATGTCCATTGTCTCAGATTCACTGTCTTTCTTTATGGTCTTCTTTGGTGCTGGTTTCTTTGGAGCAGCAGCCTGTTTTCGACTCTTTTTTGGTGCTCCAGCACCGGCCCTGATTTTTTCCTGAGCTGCCTTTCTCTCTTGTTCAGCTTGAGCTTCGTCCATATCAAGTTTCTGCAGTACAAGGAAAAGATGTATCAATGAAATATTTTATATTTTGTTATTTTAAGTGTTATAAAAAGGATTAGCATTTTAAAACTTACATCTAGTTCCTTGTCAAGGGATTCTAGGTCTCTTTGCCAGAGGGATCTCGGTGTGGCTTTCTTCAAGTCTTCGACTGCGTCGTTCATTTTATCTCTCTCTGCGCAAAGCTCTTGGACTTTCTCTAAAGTCAATGTCCCTATAGCCATTGCCAATAGGTAGTCATAGTCTGAGCCGTGTATATATGTGGAGCTTGGTGCAGGAGACGATGAATTTTCTTCAGGTTCTTCAGCGGCATCAACTGCTCCAGCAACTACAGCTTCGACAGGCTTGGCCTTCTTCGGAAATGGTGTGAAACCTTTCTCCCTCAACTCCTGAACAAGATCAGCTTTCTTCCTATTGTTCACTACGATTTCTCCACTGAGAACTCCAAGAATAAACCTCACTTTGTTATCTAGTTTCAGCAGCTCAAGTTCCAGATTCTTCAGCATAATTTCCTGTATACATCACAAGAAGGCTAATATTAGATCATTCCCTTGATAACTAAAAACCTCTTAAAGACAGAGTCACAATTTTAGATATCAAACCTTTCTTTTCTCGTAGTATTCAAGCCTCAGTTCAAAGAACTCTTCAAGGACTGCAAGATGAACAAAGTAACATTAGAATGTCTTCTATAGCAGAGAAAAGCAGGATGAACAATTTGGATATTTCCTTACTTTCTTCTGGGGTCGCAAATTTCTTTATCACTCCTTTTTTATCAAAGAGATGCATATTGTTTGTAGAAATTGTCGTGGTGAGCTTGAATTTCTTCAGAAAGCCCTCTTGCCGAGCCGCCATCATGCTCTCTTCACTCAATATAAGGTCAAAGTCCACAGATGTATCGTCATTGTACGCCCTGACATCCTGCGGAGAGAAGAATGATTCAGAAAAATAAAATTAAAATAAAAAGTATAGAAGAATACTCTCAAAGTTTCTGATTACAACAGGCAGTCCACCTGGATAAATGAGACGCCATTATCAGTCTTCAGTGAAAGCAAGAATTGTTTATAATCATCAGTCCACCTTCTGATGGGTAGCTCCGTTATCCGAATAGTTGTGTCATTAACTTCCTCATATAGACCAGTGATTGTGTACCCACCTTCCTTGGACGTATTTTTCTCAATAGTCCCTTTAAAACCTCTATACCAAGGATCCATAGGCACCATACTTTCACCATTGAGTAGACGTCTTATATTGGCAACAATCTCTCTCGGGTTATAGTTTGGTATGAAAGTGCTCCATCCGGTTCCGATCCCTTCAGAGCCATTGACAAGTATAGTTGGAATGATGGGCATGTACCTAAATAGCATTAACATATTTAAGTTATCTAGTCCAGAAGATATACACACAAATAATTATTGAGGGCCAAGAATTACCAAGTTGGCTCTATCGTCTGCCCATCTTCATTCAAGTAATCAAGGAGGACATCATCATCCTTGGGAAACAAAACCCTTGTTGCTGGAGAGAGCTTAGTATAAATGTATCTGGCACTCGCATGATCTTTTCCACCCTATGACAACAATCATGTACACCATGATGAGTAAAAGCATAAATAAAACGAGACCAGTAGCAGCATAAGCTATACTTACCGAAGTTCGTGTACCAAATTGACCATTCGGTAGAAGTAAGTTAATATTGTTGCTGCCCACATAATCCTGCGCCATGCCAATGATGGTACTGGCAAGACTCTGCTCACCGTGATGATAAGCTGAGTGCTCTGATACATAACCAGAGAATTGGGCAATCTTGGCTTCCTTAACTAAGTTTCTCTTGAATGCACAGAAAAGTATCTTTCTCTGACCCGGTTTGAGCCCATCAACCATCGAGGGAATTGACCTTTGAAGATCCGCCATGGAGAACAGGATCAGTTCTTTGTTCACGAAGTCACTGTACGTAATTTTGGGCTCCTTCTGATCAAGATGAGTGCCAGGCTGAAAAGGAAAAGGGACATCAGAATAGGCGGATAGTAATCAAAAAACAGATAACGTGAAAGACAACACCATTATACTCCATACCTCAAAGTTTGTAAGCCAGTTTTTCCGGGCTTCGATCTTCTTTTTACTGAATGCAAGTTCAATTGCTTCTCCATCTTGTTCACTTTCCCAAACAAAATCCTTTTTGTGAAGACCAAGATTAGAAAAGTAATCTTTTCCTTCCTTAGACGTACTTGTACCCAACCCCTGTAAAGATATAAGGATAATTTATATACAGAGAACAAGAGAAACTAAATGATAACAATGATGTCCATAAAATATAACAGATAGCAAACCTTGTAGTATTTGATACTCCATCCTGTTGCATTACCATTCAAACTTTCTTTCCAGGCTTCGTACTCAGGCATTGAATAAAATGACAGAACACCTTTGGTCTTGTGTGTAGCCTGAGTACAATATTTCAAAAGGCAGTTGTTAACATTCTTTTATCAACCATGTCAAACACTATAAGATATTATGCACGGATGAAGTTATTCTACTTACCTTTACAATGGGTGTTATAAACTCAACAAGAAATGATGGAACCCTGAGCAACGCCGGCCAGAAAGAGTGAATGAAGTTGATTAAGAGCCCCTTAATATGGGAACCATCATGATCCTAAACATGTGGAAAGAAAGGATTCGTCAAGAACATATATATTACCTTGCACACCCACATATGTAAAGTATTAATAATATACTGAGGGTGAATATAGGAAGTAGCCTCTAAACATACTTGATCGGTCATGATCATCATATGGCCGTATCTCAACGAGTTAACGTTCTCGTACTTCATATGTTGCTTCAGTCCAAGAATTTTCTTGATGTTCTCAATTTCCTTATTGTTTGTAATCTGAGTAGTGCTAGCTTCCCTAACATTTAATAACTTTCCTCGAAGCGGAAACACGCCGTAATGGTCACGACCCACGACAGACAGCCCCGCCATCTGACAGTAATAAGTATTAGGAGTGTTGAGATAATAATAGAGAGTTTGCTGAGAAAAGAAAAACTATAGATCCAAACCACTTACAGCAAGTGCTTTAGCTGAATCTCCTTCAGTCAAAATCAGCGTACACATTTGAGAGTTCTTCCCTCCAGCTTCATTTGCATCCTCTAACTTTTCAACTTCAACCCTCCCTGTTTTGGCTCCATCACTTTTCTTTAGTTCTTTACTCTGCTTGAAAGTTGCCCATGAAAGCAAATTCTCCACTACGCCAGATTTTGCCACTAAAACAAACAATATAAAAAAATAGATGAAGCACTCTTTACAAAATCAGTTACATCACTTATCCAAAAAGACAGATCAAGCAAGCATTACCTTTCTTTAGAATATCTTCAGAAAGTTCACATTTCGACCCGAAACTGCTCTGTCGAAGAGTCAGTGTTTCTTTTGTTTGGGAATCGAAAGCAGGATTGTCAATCAGTGCATTGACAAAGACCCACAGATGATTCTTCACATTATGAGTCTTGACATTAGCGGTTTTATTTTTTTTGTTCACAATGCCCGCAATGTAGTTTGTGATCTGACTCGTCACATATTCCACATGTGTACCACCCTTGATCGTGGCTATGGAATTGACAAAGCTAACCTGGTAGCAGCAGACAACATAGTTAAGTTTTCTCATTTTTCATGACAAAAAATGGTAATAATAGCGAGCCAGATATATATACCTGCTGAAACTGTCCATCACTTATGCTCACACAAACCTCCCATCTGTCATTAACTTTCTCAACCAACCTAATCAGATAAAACTCAAAGTATCAAAATCTAATTCCAAGACCATTTTCATATAGATAAGCAATAACGTTCACAGTACAACAAACCTTGGGAGAGGATCTGCCCTTGATTTATTAGCTGAACGAAGGTATAGATCAACATAATCACCAAATGACTTCACTGGTACTCCTTTTCCATTAAGCTCAACCTTGACAGTCTTTCCCAGACATCCAGCAATATCAAAGACACGCTTACTCATCAGGGCAACCACATCATTTTCCAATTCAGTCATGTTAAACTTCTGCAGATCTGGTTTGAATGTGACCTTCGTCCAGTTCTCACTCTTATTGCACTTGGTTATAACCGGTTCAGACTTCTTCCCCATATTGTTTTGGAAGACCTACAACAACACCAGGAAAGTTAAGCTCCTAAAATCACTACATCGATTGAAGCTAAACTTAACGAAACATTTATGCAAGATGTTCAACAACAATAAAGAAGCAATACACTACTCACCTGCTTGTATTTCTTCATTCTTTTTCCATCTGCAGTCTCTATAGTGAATTCAGTGGAGAAGATGTTTGTAAGCTTAGCACCATACCCATTTCTTCCACCAGTAGTCTTCTTAACATTATCATCATAATTACTACTCGTCAACAGATGACCAAAAATCATCTCCGGCACATAAACGCCTTCTTCCTGATGAATCTCAACGGGAACTCCATCTCCACTGTTACAAACGCTGATCAGATTCTGCTCGACATCGATAACAACTTTGACAGAATCCATCGAGGGATCTCTCTGTTTGTTATCAGCGGCATTGACGAGGATCTCATCAAAGATCTTGTACAATCCAGGTACATAAGAAACAGGACGATGTACCATCTCGTCGTTCTCGTAAACCCAAAGCGTTTGGGTGTGTTTCTCAATTGATCCGATGTAAGTATCGGGACGGAGAAGAATATGTTCCAGCTGCGACTTCTTTTGGTACATTTGCTCGATCGTCTTTCCGGCGGCTGGTTTTGCGACATTGGCATTGTTGCTGCTCTGAAGCGGAAGTTTCGTAGCCATGGTAAAAGGAACGAAGTGAGTTTCTGAGAAAGAAACTGAAGTAGATCTCTAAACTGGAGAAAGTAACACAGAAGAAGAGAATAGACGATTGAAGAGAAGCAGATCTAGAGAATTAGGGTTTTCGGGAAAAGCTCACAGAGAGAAAACGAGAGCGCTCAACGAGTGAGTGAATGAATCGATTTGGTTTTTGAAACAAGTTATATGAGTGAGAATAATTGAATAAAGAAATTTGCAACGGTTGGGTCGTTGACTGAATCAAATTTTGAAATTTGAATTTGAAAGAGGAGCGGGAGGATTTCAGAAATGTTTATGATCGTTTGGGGGAAATCTAACGGCTGTACTTAACCTAAGCCTCAAAGTGCAATTTTCAAGGTCTCATTATCCGCTGCGTATCAACAAATAGAATACAGAGAAGATTAAAAAAAATAATTAAAGAAATAAAAATAAATTATGTCATCTGAGACAAAGTATTATTTGTTACTACTTTATTTATTTTAAAATGTGTTTACATACACATAAATATCAAAACTTTTTCTATTTACAATATTTTTGATTTAAAAGTGTCTTTGTTTCCTTTTTGTTAGATTTTTTTTATCAACTTTGTACTTTTTTTTTTTTTGTCAACATCAACTTTGTACTTAATCAATACAAATAAGATGCCACTCTAGTAAAAATATTGTTTACAATAGATGAATCACAAGTTAATTATATGATAGTACGAACAAATAAATTCGTTTCATGATTCAACATTCTAGAGATCAAATGAAGAGGTCAAAACTAATACAAACTCTTCAATTTTTCAAAATATTATAAGGTTTTTTATTCTCTGAGCTCTCATGCATTTTTCTCCTGTACCATCTAAGTAACAATATCAACCAAATCCAAAATAGTATTTTGAATCTTTTCATGAACAATTTCCAAAGACAGTGTGGGCTATTTTGGTATCTTATAATCAACAATTTATAAAACCTTGATTAGTAATCAACAATCTATAAAACCTGGATTAGTAATCAACAATCTAGACACCTCAAAGCAATGGGGTTAGATGTCAATTTCCCCTCTAATCCAATTTGTGATTGGTACCATGCCATCGCCTCTAGTTCTATGATACGAATATTTTCATTGGTCCTTTTCAATATTTGGATATTAAATAACAAAAATATCTTTAAAATCCCCACATATAATTTCATGGTTATGAATGGTCCTAGTTTCCTGGATTTCATATAGTTTTAATTTCTTTTTTCTTTTTGCTAACAATATCAATATAGGTCCCAAAAGCCGGTCCATTAGCCAAATTTCTATATAAATCTTGTAGGCGGTGGAACTTGATCCCTAGTTGTACATATGCGTCTGTCTTTAATAGACTTACCATAAATGCCCCTTACATTTTAGTTTTCAGATTTAGATTATGATTTTAGTTTTTAAAAATCCAAAAAACTACTTTTTGGTTTTTGGAGAAATAAACTTTCATTTCTCAAAAACTAGTTTTTATCTTAAACAAAAAAAATCAAAAATATGAATGTTAGTATACAAAGTAAAACCAGTTTTGAGTTTTTGAAAAATTATTTTTTACAAAATCATGATTGGTTAAAAATTAGTTTTTTAAAAATCAAAAACCAAAAACTAATAAAAAAACTTATACCAGATAAAAGCCTATATAACAAAATTTGGATGTTACCATGCACACATAGAGATTCAAAATTGAATTGGTTTTGGTGCTATATAGGTGTAAATAGATCTGTCCCGTAAAACTTCTTGGCCATCCTTTAGCTTTATATCTTCAAGTTATTTCCTTTGAATGTCAACACTTTAACCACATTATCTTGGTATCCGCACATACATTCCTTAATATTTTGAAAGATCATAATATATATAATATTCACTTTATAATTAGTATTTTACATTATCCTGATACATGCATTTCCTCTTCTTCTACACCACTTGTTAATTTAGATAACTAGAAAAATATATATTTTCATATTTAATACGCTATTGGTTCATCAGCTCTAGCTCATGGAGAAAACAACCAAAGAGATGGTCTCTCCATCTATTCTTCCTCCTGAAATTGTGGAAGAGATTCTCTTAAGACTACCCGTAAAGTCATTGACGCGATTCAAATGCGTTTGCAGCTCTTGGAGATCTTTGATCTCAGAGACTCTGTTTGCCCTAAAACACGCTATGTTCTGGGAAGCGTCAAAGGCAACTACTTATAAGCAGAGCCCATATGGAGTCATCACAACGTCTCGGTACCATCTAAAGTCATGCTGCGTCCACTCTCTGTACAATGAGTCAACGGTCAAGGTTGCAGAACATGATGGTGAGCTTCTAGGTAGAGATTACTATCAAGTTGTGGGAACTTGCAATGGATTGATCTGTTTCCATGTACATTACAACAAAACGTTCTATTTGTGGAACCCAACCATCAAGCTTCAACAAAGATTGGCTGGTTCGGATTTGGAAACGAGTGATGATGAGTTTGTTGTAACGTATGGGTTTGGTTATGATGAATCTGAAGATGACTATAAAGTGGTTGTGTTGTTGCAACAAAGAGACCAAGTGAAGACAAAGGCAAAGATATACTCAACAAGACAAAAGCTATGGAGCAACACTTGTTTCCCATCTGAAACTGTTGTTGCTGACAAATCCAGATCAGGAATTTACATCAATGGGACTTTAAACTGGCCAGCTAATCACTCATCATCATCATGTACCATTATATCATATGATTTGTCATGTGATATGTTCAAGGAGCTTCCTAGGCCACTATATTGTAGCAGAGGCTGCTTTGCATTGACGCTTGGAGAGTTGAGAGGTTGTCTTTCAATGGTGTGTTATTGTAAAGGAGCAAATGCAGATATTTGGGTAATGAAGGAGTTTGGTGAAGGAGATTCTTGGTTTAAACTCTTGAGCATTCCTGGTTTGACTGAATTTGTTCGACCGGTATGGATCTCAAATGATCTGGTGGTTTTGTTGGAGTTTAGATCCGGTTTAGCTCTATATGATAGTGCCAATGGAAGGTTTTCTTACCCAGTTTCAGACAATATAAGTGGTTGTCGAGATGCCAAAGTTTATGTCAAGACATTGGTTTCTCCAATTGATCTGTAACCTCTTGGTATCTTACTGATAAACCAATCAGAAATTTGGTTTCTACTCATACAAAAGAAACTGTACCAACACATATTTTTAAATAAATATGAAATTTATATGCACAATTTTATAATACATCTAGTTGAAAAAAATCTTGTTATATTAAGTATTTTTGATGGTAAAATTACATTCTTGAGTGTAAAACAAAACAAATAAAATTCCTATAAGGAATGAATCTGAGCCGTTAGATCAGGAGGTTACTTTATCCGGACTCGAGCTTCGACCGGATCCTGAATTAACGAAGACAGGAGTGTCTCTAGGCATTGTAGCAGATCCACGAGCACTTCCACTGTTTCCCATGTCTTTTGTCTTGTGAAGCAAAAATGTTCCTGACAAAATCGTCACAAAACCACACAATTCTGTTGCAATCTTCAATCCACTCTGAGAAGCCCAATCCTGTTAAACCTCACAAAAGACAAGAAATTGTTTAAGAAAGTGTTAATTTAATGGAGTTTATTTACTTGGGAGAGAAGAAAAGGAGATTGTTTTGACCTTGAACATGATCATACTAGCTATGATGGTGAAAGTTGTGAACATAACGTAGTAAACCGGAGAAATAACCGCTGTGTTGAATGTATCCAATGCTTTGTTTAAGTAGTTGATTTGCAGAAGGCAACAAAACGCAACTACTAGAATGAAAATCCAAGTGTTGAAGTATTTGAACTGATTCATATCTGAGAATGTTAGCTTTATAGCAATCGCCACAGCTTTGACACTCATAACCTAAACAACAACAAGAGAGCCTCTGAGAAAGTTTCCTCAAAAAAACATAGTTAACAAAGAAGGAGAGAGATCAAGAGAAACATACTGTAAGAGAACCCATTAAGGAGCAGATTCCAACATAAACTATCATATGAGTCTTCCCATATCGCGGTTCATAGTAGAAGATGAGTACAGCCACCACTATTATGATTATAGCAGAATATACAAGGAAACCTAATGGAAACAGAATATGAATCAGTCTTTACTATAATCGATTTGCAGGCAAAACCATTGAGGTAAATATGATCATATATATAACCTGGTTCAACAGCAAGATGCCATATTTGCTTCACTGATTCAATTTTTTGCTCATGTGGGGCGTGCAAGACTATAGTTGTAGACCCAACAACACAGAGAACGCAACCAAGGACACCAAACATATGCAATTTCTCTTGCAAAATAAAATGTGCAAGCACTGCACTGCATAAAACAGAAGTTTTTGGTTATCAAGAAGAAACCATAGTATATGATGATAATAATGCAGGTTTCCACAATAAAGTATACCTGAATATAATACTTAAAGCTCCCAAAGGTGTTACCAGAATAGCTGGTGCAAATGCATAAGCTGCAAAATTGGCTATTTCCCCAACAATCACTACAAGTTTAAGACAAAGACACAAGTTTTGTCAGATCATCTTTCATTACAATTCAATAAGAATGTCAAATTTTTTGCAGAATTTGATTAGACTCTTACTTGTTATCATTCCTGCCCACCACCAAGGTTCCTTCAAATATCCATATCCTCCTTCACCTGATTGCAGACAATGAATGAATAAAATACAGAACTGATCAGGTTTCAAAACTGAAAATGTTAATTCAGGAACTTGGGATTCAAAAGATGAAGCTAAACCTGCTCGAGCTCCACTTGCACCAGCTTTCTTAAGACCTTTCTTCTTAATGATGAAGCTAGATCCAATAAAAATACTTGAAGACACTGCTAGAATGACTCCATTGATGTTATCAGGTGACATTTGATCCATCTTAGTTATATATAAATTGGGTTTATATATAAATAAGATGAATCAGTCTGAAAGATGATGAGTTTTTGGGAAGAGCTAGATTCCAAAATTGTGCAGAGATTCTTGCATCTGGAGACCAAAAACCAAAAATACAGAATATGAACATCAAAGACAACTAAATCTAATTTCTGGTCAACTAAACACAGATAAGCAAGCCTCACAAAAATTCCAAATGATGATTTTTTAGTTTACTTTAATAATTAGCTCATCAACCAAACACATAAGAATCGATTACAGAAAGAAATAATATTAAAAGAAAAAACTTCCAATGACAGAACAAATAAATATAGAAAACCCAGAGAGAAAATAGAATCGTATCGATTTTAAAAGGAAAACAAAAAATCGAGTAATGGTGCTTAGAAACAAAAAAGGACAAACCTTTAAACTCAAAACCCAAAACCCAAATAATAAACGAAGAAGAAGAAGAGACGATTTTTGAGTTCAAAATCAGGATAAAAATGAAAGCTTGAGAGAATCTATTTGGTGGTTCTTCAAGTTTTGAAATTTTTGATTAGACTTGTTCCTCTGATTTCGCCACATGTAAGCTTAAAACCCTTTCATATACGTTACCTTAATAATCTTAATATTAACAATTATAAAATATTGCCAGTTATAAAAATCGAAAAATACACAAGTGAAGAACACGCCAATGGACTAAGATTTTTAATCGCTTCACAATCATCAAATTAGAATCACAGAACTCAAACGCGATTTCAGATTCATACTGCGATTGCCCAATAAAATGGTGAACAAAAAAAAAGGAGAAAAAAATATCACGAGCAAGAACGTGCTGCTTTCTATAGAATATTCGAAAGGTACCTTTTACTCTGCCACGTTCTCTTCCCAAAAAAAAAAAAAAAGAGAGAGAAGAAGAAGAAATTGAGTCTAATAAGAAGACACGAACAACAACGAAGAAACTGATTTCAAGTTATGTTCTGTCGAAATTGAAGAACAAAATCTCTAAAAATTAGGGTTTTGCTGGAATTGTAAAAGATTCGCGAGAGAGAAAAAAATTAGCAAATCCAGCAGAAATGTATAAAAGCAAAAACAAACAGCTCAGATATTTACAACTCCACGATATTATTCTCTTAAATGTAATTCGTTTTATGTATATGCAGAAACTTAGCAATTTACATGCACGCCACTTTCTTATATCATTACCACTATTTTGTGATATCATAAAAGAATACAACTAAAAAATAAATTAATTATTTGTTAATTCACAAAAAAAATTATGAGAAGATTTATTAAGATAAACTTACAAGTCTTATATAAGTGGTTTCAAATACTCCTTGATTTTGCAACTATGAATCACTTTCTTAAGAAAATAAAATTCTTAAGAAATCTTAATTTCTGTCTCACAACCTCTATCAGTAAGCTCTTTCAATCTCTCCTTATTTTTCATTGAGAGTTTGGATGTCTATTTATATATGTAGATATCACAGATTTATAATCCTAATTTTGTTTGGAAATTCTTAATCTTTTCCTAATTTTGTTTTGTAACTCTTTCCTTTTGAGTTATTTCTTTTTTTTTTCTTAAATTATTTCCTTTGGTTTTAAATTAATTTTGCCTTTATTTGTGTTAGAGCAATAAATTTTGAAATTTTACCTTAATAATGAAAATAATTCTTGTCCAGCTCAACACTGTGATTATAACTTATCATAAATTTTTAATTTCAAACAAAACTAAATTTGCCTTAATAGAGGAAAAAATTAGTGTCCAGCTCAACATTGTAAATTTGTTACATCTTTGCAAAATACTTCTCCTTACATCTCCATTCTTTTGACATTAAGTCACGATATTATCTATATACAGTTAATTTTATATAAACTAATAAAATTTGGACTCAATTTTTAATTAATTTATAAAATATCAATTTAAGCGATAAATTTTGTAATGAAAAAATACATTAATTTTAAATATTTTAATATATGATTTTGTCATTTATATATGCATTTAACATATGTATCTAACTGTTACATTTGAATGTTAGATGATTGTGTATTCAAACGAATTTCTGGCAGCTCTATTTGAATAGAACAACTGAATGTACAAACGAATAATACCTTAATTAATTCGAATTAGTGTAACTTGTTTTTGGAACAATGCTAGGTAAGACAATGTTAGGTGAGACGATTTATCTTGATAAGTTGCTTAGTGATTTTATACCTTATTTTATGAGATAATACATAGGATCGTACTTTTCAACGACTAAGATTCATGGTGGTATAAAAATTATTTTATTTCTAGATAAAAAAAATTGTTTTGATTTTCTTTGTATAAGATTTTTGCATCAATTTTAAAAGAACAACAGCTGCTATGCTAATTACAGTATTTTACAAGTAGAATCAAATATCATGGAATTCTTGTAGTGATAAAGGCCTACCGGAGAAGCCCACGAGCATTCACTGATAATTCATCATTTTGTAAGCGTTAATCAGTACATTTTGTAAAGTATGTGTATCACATGGAAGGTCTGGCAAGTATGAGGACCAAAATGAAAATATAACAAAATAGAAGCGGCTAAAGCAAAATCATTGAAAGTTGGGACATAGAGCCTCTTTTTGGAAGAGAGGGCTACTCGTTTCGTTGCACCCCCAAATGAAGAAAGAGATCTGTCCACTTGCGGCTTAGATACAGATATTTTCTTCTTCTGTTGCTTTTCTCGATTTCTAGAAACCCTAAGACCCGTAGGATCTACTTTCTGGTTTGGGTAATGGAAGCTTAGACTCTGCTTTGTCAATTGTTATTCCCGATTTAGGGCTTTAGCTCTGCGTTTTTACTCTGTCGGTGTTTGTTCATCTGAGAAATTGATACTCCTTTTTTGATGGCTACCGATCGTGCTGCTGTTGCTGGTAACTCCTTCTGGATGAAGAATGCGGAAGAGGCAAAAATCAAGGACGAAGGAGAGAAAGATGCTGCTGCAAAAGCAGCTTTTGAGGCTACATTCAAAGGCAGCGACCAGACTACAGCGTTGATAGAAGCCGCTGCACCGTCTATGGTGCCGAAATCTGCACCGGAATCTGATAGCGATTCGGATGATGAAGCTAATTATTTATCGAGGAAACCAATTGGTCCTGTGGATCCGAGTAAGTCTACGGCTTCTGGTGCTGGGATTGGTGGAGGAACGGCTTGTATACCATCTACTTTTGTAGTTGTAACGAAGGACTCAGATGGAAGAAAAGTTCCTAATGGTGGAGCTTTGATTAGGGTTAAAGTGTCGCCTGGTGTAGGTGTAGGTGGTACAGATCAAGAAGGAGTTGTTAAGGATGTGGGAGATGGGAGTTACGCTGTTACTTACGTTGTGCCTAAGAGAGGAAACTATATGGTTAACATTGAGTGCAATGGGAATGCGATTATGGGAAGTCCCTTTCCTGTATTCTTTAGCCAAGGTGCTCATCTGATCTCAACTGCAAGAATTTTTTTGTGAACGTCCGTTTCCCTTTGGTATTCATTAATGTTTCTCGTATGTATGTTAATGGTGTTTGACGTTAGATCTTGCTTTTATCAAATTCTGAACAGGATCTTCTTCGAGTGGACTGATGGGTTCAGCTCCAGCTTCATACTCAAATCTTATTAATCAGACCATGCCAAACATGCCTAATTACACTGGTTCTGTTTCGGGGGCTTTCCCGGGGCTCTTGGGAATGGTGCCAGGCATTGCCCCTGGTCCTTCAGGTGGTGCAATATTGCCTGGAGTAGGAGCTTCACTTGGGGAAGTCTGCCGGGAATACCTTAATGGTAGATGTGCAAATACTATATGCAAGTTAAACCACCCTCCTCAAAATTTGCTGATGACTGCTATAGCTGCAACAACAAGTATGGGCAATCTAAGTCAGGTACCTATGGCTCCTTCTGCTGCAGCTATGGCTGCTGCTCAGGCCATTGTTGCTGCACAAGCCCTTCAAGCCCATGCTTCTCAGATGCAAGCACAGGCTCAATCAAACAAGGGCTCTTTAGGTATACCTTTCATTTCTTGTCTCTCTATAAACCTCTAATTTGTTCTCGGTCTCAAGTTGAAATTTTAATTTATATTTATTTAGTTTCCCTTTGTGATACTCATATGTTAAAGTAACTTCTGATTTAGGTTCTCCAGAAAGAGGAGACAAAGGAGATGCAGTGAAGAAATTTGTCCAAGTTAGCAACCTGAGTCCACTGCTTACAATTGAACAACTTAGACAGCTATTTAGTTATTTTGGCGCAGTAGTTGACTGTACTATAACTCAGTCAAAGCATTTTGCCTATATAGAATATGCAAAGCCTGAAGAAGCAACAGCTGCTTTGGCATTGAACAATATGGAAGTCTGTGGTAGGCCGTTGAATGTTGAGATAGCAAAATCGCTTCCTGAGAAACCATCTTCAAATAATTCTTCATCCTCACTACCAATGATGATGCAACAGGCCGTTGCCATGCAGCAGATGCAGTTCCAACAGGCTATACTCATGCAACAAGCCGTGGCTACTCAGCAGGCAGCAAATAGGGCTGCCACCATGAAGTCTGCCACAGAGCTTGCAGCAGCTAGAGCTGCCGAAATAAGTAGGAAACTGAGACCTGATGGGATTGGAAATGATGAAAAAGAAGCTGAACCGAAATCTAGGTGGGCTTTCAATACAAATTGATAGACGTTTCCTCTATGACCTTGGCTTGCTCCTTTGTGTTTCGATAACATTGTCTTTTTTTTGAAAGCTGAACTGATAGCCACCTCTCTTGTGCAGGTCACCATCTAAATCCCCTGCTAGGTCGAGATCTAAGTCAAAATCACCAATTAGTTATAGGCAGAGGCGGAGATCTCCGACTTACTCACCACCGTTTCGTCGTCGAAGAAGTCATAGATCAAGATCACCTATACAATATCACCGGAGATCAACTTATGAGGGAAGAAGGCGGTCATATAGAGATTCTAGGGATATTTCTGAAAGTAAAAAATATGGTAGATCAGATGAACACCATTCTTCCCGTTCTAGGAGAAGTAGGAGCATAAGTCCTAAAAAGAGAAAATCTGGAGAAGAAGATTCAAAGATGTCAAGACATCGACGTGATAGCTCATTACGTGGAGATAAGAAATCATCTCGTGCTGGTTCACGATCACCAAGGCGACATAAGGAAGTTAAGTCAACCCCAAGAGACGATGAAGAAAACAAACTCAAACGCAGAACATGTTCAAGATCTAGATCAGTGGAAGATTCTGCAGATAAGGACGAAGTTAGAGATGAAGAGTTGAAACATCACATAAAGCGGTCTAGGTCAAGATCTCAAGAAGATAGAAATAAGATCAGAGACGCATCCCGAGGTTCTGATGAAACTAAACAGAAACATAGGGAGAGGTCCAAATCCAGATCACCGGAAAACGACAATGGTTCTCATGAGAATGTTGATGTTGCTCGAGATAGTGATTTGAAGCCCCGTAACAGTAGGCGTAGGCGTAGATCAGCATCATTGGAAGACGACTATAATATGAAGGAACGGAGGAGGGGAAGGTCCAGGTCTAGATCACTGGAAAGGAAAAACAGGTCCTCTGGGAAAATTGAGTTGGATGAAGAAAAAAGTGCAGGCTCGCGTAGAAGGAGGTCTAGGTCAAAATCAGTGGAAGGTAAGCGTAGATCCACAAAGGAGACTCGGAGCAGGGACAAAAAAACCAAGCGTCGCAGTGGAAGGCGGTGGAGGTCAGTATCTTCTGAGGGTAGGCAAAGGAGGGATATCAGGTCATCCCCTGGATATTCTGATGAAAAAAAACCAAGACATAAGCGACTCTCCAGGTCAAGATCAATAGAGAAAAAGAATAGTTCAACTTCAAGAGATAAAAGGTCAAAACGTCATGAAAGATTGCAGTCATCTTCTCCTGTAGGCGAAAAAGGACAAGGAGATAGATCACCATCTCCTGTTAGTTCAGAAGATCATAAGATCAAGAAAAGACACTCCGGATCAAAATCTGTCAAAGAGAAACCCTATTTAGATTATGAAAAAGTTAAGGATGGAGATACAAATTCAGGTATTGTTATATAAATTGTAAATTGAATAATTTTGTACAATAATTGCTCCAGTCTAAACAAGCTACCTACAGATGAGGATTTGAAGGAGGCATCTGACATAAAGGTATTGGCTAAAAAGGCTAAGCATGTGCAATCACGGGATGCTGAGGAAAACTTCGACTAAGAGTGCTATAACCCCTTAAGCCTGCGGGTAAGGTTTCATGATTGAGAAGATTATCGATATTGAGAGTTACTGGTTTCTAACAGATACCATTTGCATCCAGTGCAGCACCAGGGGACAAGGGTATTTCAAGTATTGGGAACGTGATAAATCATATGATTCCTTGAGCTGGAATTGAACCTTGTTCTTACTGCAGTGACTTCGACTTTATGCCTGGATAGCTGTGTCTGAGCATCAATGATTTAGAAGATAGCTTCTAGGAAGTTCCATATTTTAATTCTGTCACTTAGATCAACAAGTCACTTTTAATAAACATTTGGCATCCTTTTTTTTTCCTTTTTTTTTGAGTTTGTTGCAGGTCTTCTTCAGTTTGGAACTAAACAACTGTGCTGCAATTACTATGAGGTGTACAACACTTGTTCCCATCATTGTAGTGAGGTCCTTTCACATATTATATGCTAATTGTATGCTGAGTTACAGCCTTTTTGGTGATGTGTTGCTCCATCATATCTCAATATGTGATACAATTGCTGCCTCCAATTATTGGTTATAAGCTTTGTTGCTACTCAGCTCCCCATATTAGGAGGAAGTTTAGGGTTTAATAATCCGTCTCCAACCCAAAAACATTGAATGCATGCAGGTCTACAATGATGGTTGCGACTGGAGCATATTCTGATGATTGGTCAGGCAGGACTAATCATTTGTAAGGTAAAGTAGTAATGAGATGCTAAGAAGACAATGGTGTGGACTTGATTACTCTGCTTACTAGTAATTCGTATGACTGCCACAAGCTGCGTTCCTCACCTCTCTTCCCTTTAGTTTCTTTCTTCTATTTATTTTTTTCCCCTTTTTTCCTTTTTCCTTCTGGTTTTCATTTTCTCTTCTTCACAAGGAACTACATCTAAGTCGCAGAAGTTTGGTTTGGATTATGCTTAGATGAATGGCTTCGACAACATAGACTGGCAAGACAAGTTCAGTGAATTGTTTATGTCTCAAGTTTCCTTCATTCAGATGATAAAATGAAGACTGTTCTTACTGTCTAGTGGATTAAATGGTGTGATCTCTGAGGCATTATATCGTAAAATGAAAACTGTTCTTATATAAAAGTAATATCACCACCTCTCGTGTTACTTTTATATTAGTAATCGAGAGACACTTGACTATACAGATACACNTAAGAGCATGCACATTGGAGTCTCTAGAGGGGTTCTAAGCACAAAAACCAAAAAAAACAGAAGAACTCGGCTTTTGGAAGTTCTCTGCCCTGAATCCGATTCTTGCACTGTATCGTGGACCCCACGACATGTGGCGGTTACGAAAATTTAATGTTTTTTTTTTAATTTTTTTTTTTTAATAATCCCTCTAGAGAGTTCATTGATGTGTATGCTCTAACCACGCTATTATCTTACTTACATCAGCAAACTCGAGAACTATAAATCAACTCTTTGCATCGATCGTGGACACTTGTGAGTACAATAATTTTTCAACATTGGTCAGACAATTTGTGGTTCCACGTTACAACCGTGATTGACTCGCAAACATATTGTTCAACTTATTTCCTTCTACACTCATCATAGTACATAATTGATGATACAAAAACACTCACAAACAATATAACGACGACAATGACCATTATTATTCTTTCATTCGCTGTTAACTAACGGCGTGATCAAACCACACTTGTTCAGTTCCCATTTCACCTTCTCCATTTCTTCCTCCGGCAGCGTCACTGTCACAATCCTCTCCTCCGCAGGCAAAATCATCACTGCTCCCTCTTCTCCTATCCCCTGTACATTACAATACACCGATTCCGGCAACCTCCCCTTAATTCGAGCCTTATAAAAATCAACTTCGCTTAGATCCACAAACGTCAATTTGGCTCCGTAAACAATAAAATCCGAGACACTATCGACAAGCTCATCGATCCCAGAGCTCACATCAACCGCTTCCGTAATCGATTTCACAATCTCCTCCAAATTCGCGTTTCTCACTGAGAAATCGACATGAACCGAACTTATAATCTGACTGTTTCTGACCGTTCTAGGTTGTAATCCGTTCGGATCCGATCTGATGATCGTGATCGTGAACGGCTCTGATTGTCCCTTCGCTTTTGCTATGCATTTCCACATGATCCCAGTGAGAATTTCGAACTCGTCGCCGTTTGCCGGGAAATTTGATGTTATGTTGTTAACCGTTAGATTGAAGGAGAATGTTGTCATTTTGCTATTACTCGGAGCGACCCAGAGATCTCCAACCGGGTCAACCCGTTTGATTGAATCCGGTTCTTTGCCTGTGAAGGTCGGGTCTCTAAGGCCTCTATCCACCTCAGAGGTTTTGGGGCAGTAGATCTTCTCACCAGCAAAGGCCCGAGCCCATAAGTTGAAGAAATGAGAAAGGGAAAATGGATCTCCCATAACATGGGCCCAGCTAATGCCGAAAGCTAGTCCACCGCAACTAAACCGGGTCATCTACACCATCAAAACCGAATTAAACCGTTGATTCCGGTTCATGAATATGAACTTTATAACAATAAACCATAAAAATCCAGACCAAAAATCCAGACCAAAAATCCGGACCGATTTGGTTCCTGACAAATAACCGTTTGGTTCTAGTACTTTGTAATTTTAGTTTTTGGTTAAATTTGATTTCTTAATCTAGAACTAAAGGTACCCGAATAAAATTCAAAATTAATTAATTATAAATTAATTTTTTTTTTCGGTTCTTCGGTTATTTGGTTACTCTTTTAGTTATTATCACACTAACTACTGTTGGTTATTTTTGATTACGAGTGACTATTTAGGACCGAATCAATTGAAAATCAAAACTATTTTGTTATAATTCGTTTCCCATTTTAGGTGACTATTTAGAACTGAATTGAATAAAGTTTTAACTGATACTTTTATGGTTATTAAAATGGTTTGGCATGACCGGACTGTGGCATAAGCCACATAAGTCATGATTTAGAACCCATAAATATTAGAGTCAGAAATTGTTTAGAGGTTATAAAATTTGGTAGTAATTAGAATCTTAAATTTAAAGAATTGTGTAGTAAGTCGGACCAATAATTTTAGAATTTACAGAATCTTTTAGTAATTAGACTCCAAATCTTTTAAAGTTCATTAATTTTTTAGTAAGTAAGGTCAAAAATTTATCTTTAAGTTGTTTTTTTGGAATTTTGAGAAATTTGATGTTAGTTACAAATGTTTGATGATTATACATTATCATTTTTCATTTCTAAGACTAATGAATAAAAATAGTTGCTACTATTATAGAATATACCAAAAAAAAAAAAAATTTTTAAATAGGCTCTTCGATAACGTCGGACTGACTCTGGTTTGTGCTATTTCTAATTGTCAGTTTTATTTATTTTACGTAAATTAGTAGAGAAAAAGAAAATAGAGAAAACGTACATGAATATAGATCAAAGGAGAGAATGCCAACTCTGGACCAATTGGTTGATGATAAACCAGGGACTCATCAACAGACCGGTCCGGTTTACGGAGCCACTCTTCCACAGTGAGATCACAATGACTTTCCACGAAGCGAGCACCACAGTCGTTGCATTTTATGAACGGACGTCCTGAGTCGTCCCGCCTGAACCTACCTGTGACCCATGAGACCTGTTCGAACACTGAGAACAAGGGCTCCTTCACGTGCGTCACGGTCAAGTCACGTGCCGTCTCGGCCGAGTAAATATAAACCACCTTTAGGTAGTGGAGTTTCATGGAGAGGTCTAAACCGGTGGGCTCATGAATGGTACCGGTCTCTGTTGGCCGGGACGCACTCACGGTCGATAACCGGAAGCCATGAACCAGACCTCTTCCCTCTTCTTCAACTCGACCCATATGTATGAGAAATATACAACTGCACAGATGATTCTAGTTTTCTGAATGAACTCTCTAGTCCATTCTACATTTATAGAAAGAAATTAGATATGGCTTTTTTCTCATATTTGTTAATGTATTGCTACGTGTCTCTTTCTCATTCATCCTTGCTTGTAGATTGTGACAGCAATCTAATCACATTGTTATATGTAGCATTGTATTGTAATAACTAAATATAGTTGTTTACGTCATAAGTAGGTGAACCTGACCCCATTCTTAATTGTTTTTACTATGAGAACGCAGAAGGCTACAAAACCAACAACACTGATCGTACAAATATATGTTGGTAACTAAACCATTGTCGTTACTCAAATATGTAAAAACAGATACGAATTGTATTGGGATATAGATTATGAGATAGTCTATACACATGAACTGGTGTTACTCTTTTGACTGAGTCTTCGACAACTTTATTATTAACTCCACTCAATAGTTTCGTTGCGTATATCAGATAATAATAAAGAGTTCGATGTGTTGAAAAAACCATGTACATACCATATAGTTTTGATTAGGTCTCAGCTGTAATTGCATATATACGGTATTATGTCTTCGTATTTGTCGTTATATTTCGACTTGTGGGTGTAGCTTTTAATATTTGGACCATTCTTTTGTGGATCTTGACCTACTTGTATTTATATTGAGTTGATCACTACTTAATTTTGCTCTAATTATTATATGCTTTAAGAAGTTATTGCAATTGCATATATATATATATATGGCAATTGGCATTATGGTGAGAGTACATACTCAGGTTTATTAAGAAAAGAAAGAAAGTGAAACATGTTAATTTGGCACTGATTTTTAGTCTAGTGGCATATGATAAGTCCACTAAAAGCAGATGTACTTGGACATCTAGGTGTCGAGTTTCAGTGCCTACATTATGTTGAAATTTGGCTAATGGGCCGGCCAGTTGTGACTCAATGACACCTTGCATGAATTTTTTATTTTTCTTTAAATGAAATGAGTTAAGTTAGAAAAAAAAGTTTAGTAGGATATCTGTGTAAGCAACATGTCGTGTAGTTCGTTACCTTAAACAGTCTCCCATGCAAGGTATCTTGCTCAACTCGGATTCGGATCTCACGTTGAAGGGTTGGTGTGATACCAATTGGGCAAATTGTTCACTTACTCGGCATACAGTAACAGGTTATTTCGTCCAACTTGGTACTTCACCTATTGCTTGGAAGAAAGAAAAACAAAAAACTGTGAGTCGATCTTTAGCACAGGCTGAATATAGAACGATGTCGGACCTTGTACAAGAACTGATCTGGTTAAAACATCTTCTTCAAGACCTCGGAGTTGAACATTCCTCTCCAATGTGTGTGTTTTGTTACAGTAAATCAGTTATATATATATTGTGGCAAACTCAGTTTTTTACGAGCGCACAAAACACATCGAGCTCGACTGTGACTTTGTCAGAGATGAGATTGTTGCTGGTAACATGTCACCTTCGTATGTACCAACAAAAACACAACTGGCGGATATATTGACAAAGTCTTTAGGCAAGAAGGAGTTCACTCAGTTTATTAATAAATTGGGCATTAAAGATTTACATGCTCCAACTTGAGGGGAGTGTCAGAGTATGAGATTGTTTATATTAATATTGATTTCTATTTACTTATTAGAAAGTGATTGTATATGAAAAGTAGGTTAAGTAGTCTTTGATATATATGTATGTACATGTTCACAGTAATAGAACAACGATCCTTTTCATTCTCTGGCTGTCAAATTTGTAACACTATGTTATGTGATTTAGAAGAAGCTGATAATGTAAAGCTCTAAAAAGTTCAAAAAAGATTTAGACATGGGCACTAGCTGTGTACATGAACTTGTTTATCTCATTCTTGGGGAAAGATTGGTTCCCACTAACCTTCATTTGTTGATAATGTGGAGTTGATCCAGCTTGGTTCTCCTCTGGATAAGTAATCGTTGTATCTCCTATCTCTTACCACACTTTTAGCAATCTGAGTAGCTTCATTGTTTGCTGAAGGATGAATACTTGATAGATAAATGTCTGCAAACTTTGTTATTAAATCATAAAATTTCTTAATTCCGGCTTGAATCAAGGCATCTATGTGGTTGTTGTGTGATTTTGTAGAAGTTTTTATATATAAAACATCGGTCATTTAAAATCAAATTAGTTGTGAATATACAAATGAATTTAGCAAATAAGGAAATCAGATTTCGATCCGAATTTAGACAAAACAAAATGGAAAATATCAAAGACGATAGGTCTCATTCGAATTAAGTTAAGGAAATAAATAAGAGAGCAACCTAGTACGAAGGCAAGAGTACGAATAGGGGTGTCAAAATGGGTAAACCCAACCCAACCCAACCCATTATCCAAT
>OVBA01003238.1:0-29038 GCA_900406435.1 Lepidium aucheri | reverse complement strand
CTTTTAATATATATATAGATATATATATATATATATATCGATCATAGAATTATTTGATATTTCGTTTGTAAAAAAATTTTGTTGCATATTATTTCATTTTATAGTTTATTTTATTGTAACTGAAAAAAACAAAAAAAAAACTATATAAAGTGTATATTACAGCTTATTTATATTTATATTTAATAGTTTAATTATATTTTCATAGTTTATTCATATTTTATAGTTTATTTATATTTTCAAAAGTTTATTTATATTTCAAAGTTTATTCATATTTCGAAATAAGATTAGAACTAGAGAAATTTTAAGATATGCCTTTTTGATATACCTTTTTTCAAAAAGTGTTTCCTCATGCCTATTTCTCTCTTCCAATTTCTAAAGGAAATGGTAAGTTTTGAAAAAGGGTATGTCAAAAAGGACATATCAAAAAGAACATTTTTGAAATTCCAATGGAAAACGTTTTTTAACAAAGCCGATGTATCACATAAAATAAATGATGTGCAGTAGAATACTTTCTAAATTGATATTCAATTTATTAATAATCTTTATAAGATAATATAATTTTATAGTTCTTAATTGAATTTTTGATTCAATTAGTATATCGATAAATTAATAATTTTATAGATTAATAAAAACTTATAGTATTAGTGAATTCCGACATTGTTAATTTATAGAAGTTTTAATTGATGGAAGATATAAAGTGTTGTAGATTGGATAAACACGTAATAATCTCGACAAGACAAGATGTGTCGTTTTCTTGACAAATATTTATTTGGTAACATGTACATTACAACTAACTAGTTGCTTAATTTTTTTTATTTTTTTTAAGACGCACGCCCATTTATTGAATCGGAAATATTAAGACAGCTAAATCCGTAGTTACGCGTATGACGCGGTTATTTCTAAAAAAAATGAAAATATTACTAAATTATTAAACACGAGTCCGAGCAAAAAGGTACAACTAATATACATATATATTTTTTTTGGTGAATCCTCTAGTAGGATTTAGATGCTCTTAGACCACCATTATTGGTGGGATTTAAACTGTTTCTTAGAATTAATTATAATTAAAAATAATTGAAAATGATATTAAAAATTGAAGAACTAAAAATAATTGAAAATGATATTAAAAATTGAAGGATCGTTTTTTAAAGTAAACGTTTTTCAAAACAAGAAACCCATATGTGGCATAGAATCCTCCGCACATTTACTTACTTGCATGTATTTTTTTTTTTATAAAACTTACTTGCATGTATTTGTATATACAAATATTGATGCATTTATGGAAATAGCATCTTTCTACGTTGAATCTTTTCTTTTTTATAGATTCTAACATTTTTTGTGGATTTTATTTCTTTTCTTATTTTATGGAAATATGGATTAAAAAGAGGATATATGGACTAAATTTTCAACCTATTATGATTAAATTGATTGTGTTTAAGATTATTTATACTACATAAGTGTATGTTTTACAATTATTAGTTTGTAATAATAATTAAGTTATCTAAATTTTTTTTTCCTAAGAAACTCATCTAAAAAACTACCATTAATCATATCTACAAACTCAAAACAAAAATACATTTCTTAACTCTATTTTTCCTTAATTTTATTATTATTTAATTTTTAGAGCCTCTAATTAAGATACTACCAATAATCCTCTCTTATATCTAGTCCGTATACTCGTATATAAAGACATAAACACGTCTTTGTTTCTCACAAACTCATTACATCAAAATCCTTCCAATTGCAGCTTTCGAACTAATCTTAATTTTCTCAAAAGATCAAACACTTCTTCTAGATCCTTCTTCGTGATCATGATTTCGGTAGTAATCATCACCTCGCTATTGGTTGAGTACACGACGGCTCTCGCGAAACTCACTGCCGGAATTCTTCCACCGAGACGACAAGGCCAAACCAATACCTTACAGATTGGTGGTTTCTTTCTTCCCTGTCCTTCTTCATCGAATACTAATCATCGATCGTCTCTGATTCCAGACTTCTCTTCTCATCTTGTCGATTTCTAATTTCTTTTTAACGACTTTTACGAGATTTCTCATTCGGATTTTCTCTTCTCTTCGATCCAACCATAGAGTGTGATGAACGGCTGAGATTTTTTCCCTTTGTCTCTTCTGTCTCACTTCTTTTGGATCTTGAATCTCGCTTAGAGCTTTGTAAATCTGTATCGAGATATGATTAATAGAGATATATATATATTTTTTTTTATCAACATCTTCTCAGTTTTTCCTGTGAATCTCTTATTATGTTGTGTTCGTTAATGGCGGTCGCTGTTAGGTTTTTTTACCCTAATGACAATGATGGTCGAAATTTGAAACGATGGCTCAGTTTTGTTCTGTAAAATGGTCTCATTTTTGATGACGTAACGTAAAGAAACATATATACTCCCTCCGTTTCATAATATAAGTTGTTTTAGAAGATTTTTTTTGTTTTAAAATATAAGTTGTTTTACAAAACCAAGACAAAAAGTAAACTAAAAGTTAAAATAAACTAATTTTTTATTTAAAAAAATTATTTTTCTTTATTTTTCTTAATTAAATGCTAAGGTAAAGTGGTGAACTTTTTATTGAGAAAACAAAAAGCAAAAAATTTCTTAATAGTTGTGCATTCAAACAAAACAACTTATAAAAAGAAATAGAGGGAGTACTAAAAAGTTAGATTAGAGTCGGCTTTGACTAATTTATTTTCCTCACTATTTCGGCTCTGAATATTCAACACTTATATATATATATATCTGATTCTAGCCAAGGCTTAAAAACTGGAATTTCAAAACCGAACCAAATACATGGATGGGAATTCGGAATTGAATTTTGGTCCTTACTTGTCTCTATACAAAGTTCTAGACGATAAGGAAATCTAATAACATGACTCAGAGCTATTCTGATATACCAATGATCATCAATCATACTTGGATCGATTGTACAACTTCAATTATGTACCTAAATTATTAGTGTTCTTTACAAAAAAATGAATAGAAAAATAATTGCCATATCAAACAAAAACAAATAAAATTACATTATTACCTTAATTATGAGAGAATCTAATAATGAAATTTCAATAATTAGGTTTTTTATTATAAAACAAACTAACACTTTATTCTACGAAAACAACAACAATCAGAATTCCTATGGAACTTTCGGAATTCATTTTAAAATAATTTTTAAGTCCTTTTTTTTTGGAACACAATAATTTTTAAGTCTTTCTTCGTTGTATATAGACGTAAGGTCTATCCAGCTAGTATATGTTTTATACATATGTAAGATGAAAGATAACAACTTTAAGAACAACAAAAAAAGAGATGAAAGATAACTATTAAAAAAATTTAGCATTCCAGACCAAAAAAAGAAATTAGCATTATATATTTTTTTTCGTGATTTAGCATTATATATGAATATAAAAATAATGATAAAGTGATAAACAATTTATTCATTAACATAAGAACCAAAGAGAATAGTTGAGTTTTTTCTTTCGTTATCTATACTACACCATTATTAACAAAATTTTGGTTTTATCCACAAACAAATGTTATTTTATCAGCTAGTCTTTTACCAATCTTCAATAGAAATTGAATTTTATAGTTGAGAACAGGTGGCTTTGCTAATCATTTTACAAATTTTATAACACCAAGATTTGATTTTTCTCTCATGTAAAAGGGAAGAAAAAAATGAATTTTAGGATATGTGTTTTGCCTATGGATCGAGCTTTGTTAATCGAATTATAGTAAGGTTGAGGAAAGAAAAATGAATTTTCTCAACAATAATAAATAGAGTATTGGAGTAGCTATATTCGTAATTAATTCGATCATCAGTAAGATTAGGGAGAAACAGCTAATCCTAATGTGAACTGCGCGTAACAAGACGCGCTTCTCAAATTATTAATTATTTAATATTAAAAGCGAGAAAAAAACATTAAAATATAGAAACACGAGTCCGAGTAACGACGTAACTCTGTCTCTCCACAAGTGGTCTTAACTCCTATATAAAGAAGACTCGAGTCTCTCTTTCCCACAAGTCATAAAACCAAACTTCCATTTATTAAAAGATAAAACAGAGACTTCTCAGTTCTTCCTTATCATTATTTTTCCGGCGAAACATGATTTCCATCGTAATCATTACTGAGCTACTTGTAGAGTACACGACGGCTCTTGCTAAACTCACCGCCGGAATTCTTCCCAGACGGCAAAGTGACGGCAACTTTATACGGATTGGTGGTTTCTCTTTGTATTGTCCTCCTAGATCTTCACCCATCCCTGATTTTTCTGCTCATCTCGTCGATTTCTAATCTGCAACCATTTTTTTTTCTTTTTTCTAAATCATATTGTTTTGATCGAATCGAAGAGGGGTAGCTGAGGATTATTGTTTCACCTTTTGGATATTCAATATTTTAGGTTGGATATTTGTAAACCTTTATTAAATAATAGTATAATACACAAATCATGATTTTGTTCAATTGCTCATTTTTTTATATTATTATTTGCTGATTACCGATCAGCCAGTAATTGTCATCATATTTAGGCTCCAAAAAATAATTATGGATAATCAAAAGAATTTTAAATGTAAAAACAGATTAACAAATAAAATCAAAGACTCCCTGAACTAACAACATCAGTTTCTTGGTTGATAGTTGATTGATTTTCGTTAAATATACATTTTACCCGAACTTGAAAAACTGACCTAAAATATAATCTTGCACTTAAAATGAGACAGATGAGCGAGAATTCAACTAGAAAAAATTGGCTCGGGTCTTGCTATCTGAGTTCTAGAGTCTACACTCTCGCACGAAGGATCAAACCATAGAAACGAATCTACACGGCTATTGAAACTGCAAACTATCACGTGCTTTGGATTAATGAAGTCATACGCGATGCACACAAACACGTCGTGAAGATAAGATTGTTTTGAATTCAAATTAAGAGATAAATCTTGTCAAGAGTTGTTGATAAGATTAGTTAGATTTGCGAGTTTATAGGGAGAAGTAACCTCCCGAGCCCATGTACTATAAAAGGGATCTCAACTATAATTCAATGCTTTAGGAACTTAGAGTTAAAGTTTTAGAATGCTTGTGATTTGAGTTTCTAGTTTTTAGAGTTGTTTTGATTGGTTTCTCGTGGAGATTAAACCCAATAGGAATTAGTCTTTTGTAGAAAAGAAAGTTTCTAATAAAACGTAATACTCAGTTGAATTTCAAAAAGTCTTTATCGAATTGTCAATTTCAATTGGTATAAGAGCGGTGTACCGCATAACATTTGTTATTGTTTACAGGTTTTGGATCTTGAGGACACAATGGACAATTCACAGCAAAAACTGGTTGTTGCCGCCAAAACACTTAAGTTGGATCTGGATAATTACAGTCACTGGAAAGTGCAAATGGCTCAGTACATTCAGGGCATTGATTCAGATGCATGGTTGGCAGTTAAAGAAGGTTGGGAACCTCTGATGGTAAAAGATGCAGAAGGAAATGTAGTTCCAAAGCCAAGGAAACAATGGACTGCTAAAGAGAAATCATACGCCAAATGGAATTCAAAAGCCATATCAGTGATCTTTAATTCAGTGCAACCAAATCAGTTTAAAAGAGTTCACGGCTGCGAGAGTGCAAAAGAAGCATGGGACATTCAGGAAGTTGAGTTAGAGGGAACAAGCAGTGTGAAGAGAACTCGTATAGACTTATTGGCATCTAGATTCAGAAATCTGACTATGGGAGAAGATGAAACTGTTTCTGAATTTAGCAGCAAACTGTCTTCGCTGCCACACAAGGCCTTGATCATAGGAAAGACGTATAAGAACAAGAAGGCTGTAAAAAAGTTTTTAAGATGTCTTCCTAATAAGTTTCATGGTCATCAATCTGCTCTTGAAGTATCTCAGAACTCTGATAATATGAAGTTTGATCAAGTGGTTGGTATGATGCAAGTCTATGAACTGCAGATTGCATCAAAGGACAATAATGTCAAAGGAAAAAATATAGCGTTTGTGGTTGATAAAGCTTCTCACAAGATTGAATCAACTAAGAAAATTGAAGAAAAGGTGGGACTAATGGTTAAACGAGTTTTCCGAAAAGCTGAAAGAGGGCAGAAAAAGGACTATCAAGCGTCTGCTAAAAAAACGTCTGATAAAGACAACTATTAATCTAACAAAGAGTCTAGAATGTCAAGGCTTTGGACATTTTAAGTTAGAATGTCCTTCAGTCAAAAGGAAAATGGCTATTCAGTGTTATGAATGCAAAGGGTATGGTCACACTAAGAATGAATGTGTTTCTAGATTAAGTGGAAAATCGGCTATCACCACTCTAAGTGATACAGACAGTAACAGTGAAAAAGATGATAATATCTTGAATCACTTTGTGTTAAACTTTGGGATTGTTGACATGAATGAAATGGAGGAAGGTGAAGATCATACTGAAATTGTTCCTAACTCCAGTGAGCAAGCTTCTGATAAAATCCTACAACCTTCTGAGACACAAAGCATTGATAAGTATAAGTCGGAGTCAGAAGATGAGTTGGACATGACTCCTGAAGATCAATTGGATCTGCTCATCAAGTTGCTGATAGAATCACAGAAAGAAAATTGGAAGTTGAGAAGTGAAAAGCAAAGTGTTGAACTCATACTAGATGAGACTAAAAAGGAGTTATCAGACACACAATCGAAGGACATTCATCTTGAAAGCAGATTTAATGAGTAGCTGAAGCAGATTAAGATGTTATTTAATGGAATGAAGGACTTTGATTATTTTCTCTCAGTTGGACAAACCAGTGCTGTCAATCAAGGCTTCTGTTACAAAGGCGTTGAACCTAAGAGAGTTGAATTTGTTAAAACAACAAACAATTACCTTGATTCAACTGACACTACTCTGAGAAACAGCCAAAAATACGAATATGGAGACTCATTCAACATTCAGGCCTAGGATGGAAGAAACAGAAGTCTACATATCAAGGGTCTACAAGAAATGCACATATCGATTGTTGGTATTGTGGTGCAATATGATCACATGAATCAGCAGTGTTATAAGCTTCAAACTCGTGTTTAGAGATTAAGAAGACAGCTAAGAATCATGTTCACAGGAAAAAGAGTAATCATATATGGGTAAAGAAGTATGATCTCTACACTAGGATTGCCTTCACAACAGAGAAAACTGAATCCAAATCTTCAAGTGGAAAGTGGTACTTTGATAGTGGATGCTCAAAACACATGACGGGTGAAGAAGAAACGTTGCAAAATATCAAAGAAGTGGTTGATGGGAAAGTTACTTTTGGAGATGGAGCTAAAGGCAAAATAAGAGGAAAAGGTGAGACGGCAAACTCCATGGATCCGAAACTATCTGATGTGTTTCTTGTTGATGGTCTGAAAGCTAATCTCATTAGTATTAGTCAATTGTGTGATACTGGTCTAAATGTTACATTCACTCGCACATAGTGTCGAGTTGTAGATCTCTGAGGTACAACACATTTAGAAGGTGTCAGAACGGGAAATGATTGCTATATGTGGGTACTAGGTACTTCGTGCATGGTTTCAAAGTCTGAAGTGTAACTCAGATCTGGCATCAACGGTTAGGTTATGAATTTTGTACTATGGCTGACCTGGCAACTAAGGATATTGTAAGAGGTCTACCAAAACTCAAACGCGATCAGGAAGTCGTATGTGAACCTTATAGTATGGGAAAACAAGTTAAGACTCAACACAAGTCAGTACCAGATATTAGATCAAAGGGTATTCTTGAATTAGTTTAGTTCATATGGATCTTATGGGCCCATTCAAATTGAAAGCTTAGCAGGAAAAAAGTACACTATTGTAGTTGTTGATGATTTCAGTAGATACACATAGGTTCGCTTTCTTCGAGAAAAGAGTGACTCGTTTGAAAGTTTCTGAATCTTGGCACTCTAGTTGAAGAACAAACGTCAAGGAATTAAGAATATTTGGAGTGATCATGGGGGAGAATTTGAAAATGAGATATTTTGGAATTTATCTTCAATGCAAGGTATTGATCATCAGTTTTCTGCACCATGTACTCCACAGCAAAATGGAGTGGTAGAACTAAAGAACATAACTTTATAAGAAATGGCTAGAGCCATGCTACATGGTAGGAATGTACCAAAGACTTTCTGGATTGAAGCTATAAACACAGCATGCTACATCATCAATAGAGTGTACGTAAGGAAAAGGACAGCTGAAACTTCCTATGAGCTGTGGAAAGGAAAGACACCAACGGTTCACTATTTTCATGTTTTCGGGTGTATATGTTATATCCTTAATGATAAAGATTATCTTTGGAAGTTTGATTTACGAAGCGATGAAAGACTCTTTCTTGGTTACTCTGGATCAAGTACAACTTCTAGAGTCTACAACAAACAAACATCAAATGTTCAAGAAACTATGAATATAGTGTTGACGATGCTTCAATGTTTCATCTCCTGGATTAACCCTTGGTGATGTGAGTGTAGCAAATCAGAACCAACCAACTCAGATATCTAACCCAACTCTGTCAAACAAAACACAATCTAACATTGACACCCCAGCTCAAGTTCATCGAAATCACTCTTCAACAGATGCAATTGGTGAGATTCAAGATGGAAGGGTTACTCGGGGAAAACATATTGACTTTAAACAGCTGGCTGGTAATGTGGTTTTTCAAGCCTTTATGGTTTAGAAACAAGTACTTGTTGAAGCAGTTGAATACGAATGCTTTGTTTTAAAGATTGAACCAAAATCACACAAAGAAGCTCTCCTAGATGAATTCTGGATTGCATCCATGAAAGAAGAGTTGTCAAACTTTTCAAGGCTAAATGTTTGGGTCCTTGTTAGTCGACTTGAGAATGTGAATGTTGTTGGCACTATATGGATCTTCAAGAACAAGATAGACAAAGACGGAAATGTTGTCAGGAACAAGTCAAGATTGATTGCTCAAGGATATTCTCAAGTAGAAGGTGTTGATTTCGAAGAAACATTTTCTCCAGTTGCACGATTAGAGTCCATCAGGTTTCTGCTAGGAATGGCATGCAAAATAAAATTCAAGTTATATCAGATAGATGTTAAAATTACTTTTGTAAATGGAGTTCTGCAAGAAGAAGTATATGTTGAACAACCAAAAGGATTCGAAGATCCAAAATATCCTGATCATGTCTACAATTACAAGGTTTTATCTGGCCTCAAGCAAGCATCAATAGCTTGGTATAATCGACTTGCCACATTTCTAATTAATAAGGGTTATACACGAGAAAATGCGGACAAAACTCTATTTATATATCAGAATGATCATGGTTTCATAGTCATGCAGATATACGTCAATGATATAGTGTTTGGTTTAACCAGTCAACAGATGATTGACACGTTTGTGAAAGTGATGACTGAAGAATTCGAAATGAGTATGTGTGGTGAACTCGCTTACTTTCTTTAACTACAAGTCAAGCAGACAGCAAATGGAATCTTTGTAAACCCAAGCACTTATGCAAAAAACTTGATACAGAAGTTTGGTTTTGAAACTAGTAAAGTGGCCAAGACTCTAATGGCAACAAACACAACGTTGTTTAAGGATGAATCAGGAAAATCCATTGATGCAACAACCTTCATAAGTCTTATTGGAGTCTACTGTATCTAACTACAAGTTGACCAGACATTTGTTTTTTAGTAGGAGTTTGTGCAAGGTTTCAGGAAAATCCTAAAGAAAGTCACTTTCAAGCCGCAAAACGTGTTCTCAAATACATAAGTAGGACTCAAAATATGGGGATTTTCTTCACTAATGATACAACCACTAGCTTAAGAGGATACTGTGATGCAGATTGGACCGGTTGTGTAGATGGCAGGAAGAGCACAAGTGGTGGTTGTTTCTTTATGGGCAATAAATTTATAGCTTGGTTCAGTAAAAAACAGAATTGCGTCTCCTTATCCACAACTGATGTTGAATACATAGCACATGGGAGTTGCTGTACTCAACTACTTTAGATGAAACAAATGTCTGCGGATTATGTATTGCTTCTGAACTCTTGCTTGTTTTTTGTGATAATCAAAGTGCTATATGTATTGCTAAGAATCATGGTTCAACACTCTCGAAGTAAACATATTAATACACGTCACACTTTTATTCGAGAACTTGTTGAGGAGAAACTCGTTAAACTTGATCATGTGAACACTGATTATCTACTTACTGATTTGTTTACTAAACCTCTGTCATTTAATCGATTTGTTGAATTACGAACTTTGATTGGAATTTGTGAATGCTAAATTTACTTTTTGAGGTGTCTCTAGATCTAATATGAAGTAGAATCTTGATTCTGAAAACTAAGAGCAGACACCTGAGCAAGGCAAACAGATATCAGGATCGATCGAATTAATGGAAAAAACTGCCTATCATCCCGTCACATGTAAATTCCTGATTTGATCCGACTGAATGTTAGGAATGGGAGGTCAAAGAGCTAAGGAGAGCAAGTATATCTGAGTTGAGAAGTCAAGTGATGCTCATTGCACAAAATTCACCAATATGGTGAATACAGAGAATCATTGATTGAGAAGTCAAGTAATATCTTTGATTCAAGATCGTGTGTTTGATCTATTATGTTGATGAAATTCTTTAAAAAAAACAACAATCTATTTATGACTTTTGAAAGGAAATTCCAACTGCCCAAGCCGTTCAATATGCTCAAGTGCTTGAATTTCTTGTGATAAAGGCATGCTAGTGTGAAAGTCTAGCCCTTGACTCTAGACCCTAATCGTACGTGAGTAAGGATTATGCTCATCATCTTGTAAATGATTATGACTATAATAAGGTTTGATATATCATTCAATTAAACTAATCTATGGTTTTAAATGTGTAGAATGAGTGTTCACAAGATTATTTTTATTCTCGGTCAATCACGAGCTCGATAAATTTGAGAAAAATATTTCTTGAATTTCCTGAAATTGCTAAATCCTGAGTGATTCGCTCTTGAGCTGACTGGCCAATTCCGTGAGAATTAGGCAGAAAATTGGGCTAGTGTTTTTCTCGTTTCAGGCCCATGATGAATTAAGTTAGTCAAAAGGAAAAGGTAACGATGGTCAGATACATCACTTAATACAGTCAAAGTGACTTCTCATTTAATGTCCCCTTCATGTTCGTCTTCTTAAGCTCCGAGATTCAAGTTATTAACATAAAACAATAAAGAGAAACAAAAAACATAGAATCGAAGAAATGGAGAACTCTCAGATTTGTCGAGGCTATGATCTCGCCAGTCTTGTTGCATACATCAACAAGCCAGAACGATCGATTATCGTGTACAGTCTATTAGCCATTAGGGTTTTAGTTCCAATGGTTTCTTCAGATTCCGGTGATTAATATGCGATTCCCCAACCAGTAGATGTTCGTTCTCTTCATGCGAGTCTGGTTCACCGTCATGCATCTTCCCCTCTGGAACCGCTAAAATCACTATTTCTTGGTGAGTTTGAAGAGATCAAAGACGATCTAACACCGAATTCATCTGCACAGTCACTTGCAATAATGGATTCAACCACCGAGGGAGAAGTTGAGGTGTTTAGGGTTTCTAAGAGTTGGGTAACTGAAAAGTCACAACCTCGCCAGAATCGCAAGCGTCTGATTGATGTCGATTCCATTACCGAAAGTCGCAAAACTCATTGTATCGTGAAGTTGTAGAAGTGTTCTCAACATGTTTCTTCTATGGGTTTTGACAGATCCGTGTTTTCATCCTCTGAAGCTTATTGAATGTATACTCTGTATTCCTTTGCTAGCGATAGGTTTATAGTGGAACACGCTTATGCGTTTGATGAGCATGAGTCAGATTTGGTACAACTGTTGAAAGATGTTGGGTTGTTTAACTCTCTGGACATTGTTACAAACTAAAACTATGATATTTTGTGTGAGTTGTGGTCAAACATGCCATATCGTAATTAGGAAAGCGATTCTTATTTAATATTCTTGCGAGGATTCAAATACACTATATCTGCCACTACGATCAACGGTGTGCTGGGATCTCCTGATGTTCCGGATAGGTCTAATCCGCAGAAGTTGGAAGGTGGTCTCTTAGAAGATATCAGAATGGCTATAACAGGTGGAAACTGCAAGAATCTGTCTCAGATGAAAAAAGCTCACTTCACTGATCTGTACTCGCAATTGTACACATTATGTTGTACAAAATGGCTTCCGACATCAAACAAAGGGTATGTTAGTGTGATACGAATCCAACTCGCTTATAAAATTGGGACTCAGGTCTCCTTCAAGCTTGGGAAAATCGTGTTCAGTCAGATAAAAAAGGTGGCTGCCTCAACAAAAGAAACAAAGTCAAAACTGTATCTTCCATATCCTTCAGTGCTCACGCGGTTGCTAACAAGTCAACAAGAGGTTCTTGCTGCATCTTCATTAGTAAGAAGGGAGAGGTCAACGATCAATAAGCATAAACGAAAGGCCAAGGCAACCATGACAGAGGAAACTTACACAAACAAGGAGCTACTGGAGACATTTTTAGGTCTGGCGGGTGAAATCACGCACCTTTGTAAGAAAGCTTTAAAAGGTAAGTGGCTTGTTATTCATATTTGTTTTCTCATACATTTTTGTGTTTTTGACTTCATATGATGCGAAGCAGGGGGAGATAAACAGGAACCTGAAAAAGAATAAGATCTTGACGAGGATCACATTGATCTATCTTATTGAGGGGGAGTTTAAATTATGGGGGAGAGAGCACTATTGCTCTATCTTTTTGCCAGCATGTGGCATTTATTTAGTTTTGATTTGAAAACTTATCAGTGTTTTGATTTTGGCCAATATGTGGCATTTCTTTGCTTGACTCTAAACTTTGTTGCTTAGTTACTAAATCGAGTTCGAGTCAAATTTAGAAATTGGATGTCAGATGCTCATTGACCATTGCTACGTTCGACTAGATTCTTTGCTTGTGGTGTTGTTTGTCTTTGGTATAACATGTACTTGTGCTTGACTCTAAACTCTGTTGCTTAGTTACTAAATCGAGTTCAAGTCGAATTTAGAAATTGGATGTCAGATGCTCATTGACTGTTGCCTACATTCGACTAGATTATTTGCTTGTGGTGTTGTTTGTCTTTGGTGTAAAAGGTACTTGAGCTTAGGCATCACATTAAGTCAAAAAGGGGGAGACTGAAACTGCAAACTATCATGTGCTCTGGATTAATGAAGTCATGTATGCACACAAAGACTTGAAGATAGGATTGTTTTGAATTCAACTTAAGAGATAAATCTTATCAAGAGTTGTTGATAAGATTAGTTTGATTCGCAAGTTTATAGGGAGAAGTAACCTCCCGAGCCATTGTACTATAAAAGGGATCTCAAATGTAATTTAATGCTTAGGAACTTAGGGTTAAAGTTTTAGAAACCTTGTGATTTGAGTTTCTAGGTTATCGGTTTTTAGAGTTGTTTTGATTGGTTTCTCGTGGAGATTAAACCCAATAGGAATTAGTCTTTTGTAGAAAAGAAAGTTTCTAATAAAACATAATATTCAGTTGAATTTCTAAAAGTGTTTTATCGAATTGTCAATTTCAGCTATCACCTTCTTTGGCCAGATCTTCACCTTCTTTGGCCAGATCTTCTAACCTTTTCACAATTATAGTTCACAGCGCTGATCCAAAATTATGCGTTCAATCCAGTTTGGATATAAGCAAAAGTAATCATCAGATTTCAATCCTAAAATATTTGAATACCCAAATATGTATGCGAGTACCTGAATGAATACTTGAATTGCCGAAATTTTTTAGATATATTTGAATAAATAGTAGACCTTAATAGTAGACGTTAATTTTATACCTGAATTGGAACCGAATTAAATTAGTTTCAGTTCTTAATTGTGTATAAATAATTGTAGACTCAACCGACTTGGAAGGAACCGACCCGGACAGGTATTAGAAAGTTTTATAGTAGAAAGACCTAGAATTAACCTAAATATCTGAATGCCAAAACTAGATAGTAGTAACATTTTTACTGTATCTCGCAGCACACATACATTCTAAATATATGAAATTAAATCTAGTTACGATTGGTACGTTATTCCAATATAATAGTAGAAGTTTTAACTCAAGGGGCCTTTAGTCTAATGGGTGATAGTAAGTCGAGTAAAGGTAGGTGCATATGCACAACCAGGAATCGAGTCATACCATTTATAAAATTTATGTAGAAATTTGGCTGATGGTCGATCTTTACGGTCTATAACGACGTTAACAAAAAAATTAAAAAAAAAAAAAAACTGGGACTCAAATTTCCAAATTATAAGACGAAGCTATACAGGATTCCCAAAATTATATTTTGATGGAAAAAGTTCATACTCCCACTAAAATATGTATTTCCATATAAATATGAGAAAATTTATCGTCTAGTGTTGTCATAGTTAACCGCGAAAAAATGCAGTGTTTGTTGCCATCAATCTCATTAGCTTAATTATTTTAAAATTGTGCAACTTCAAACTTTTTTTATTGTTGATTGTCTATTACAAAAGAGGATATTTTATTTTTATAAAAGAAAGTTCACATATATAAAAACTTTTTTCAAGCCGTAATACCATAGAACTTGACAAATCAAGTTCAAATTTTCAAATTATAACGCCAAAAATAAAACGTATTTTCTCTGTTTTTTAAAGAGTGTTATTTTATATTTTCAATGTAATCTTTTACAAATAATTTCAATTTTATTTTCCAATCAAAATTAGATATATAAAATCTAAATAATTATTACTCATAATAATTAGGGGTATAAAAATATGTATGAAAAAACTTAAAATGACATTCTTTAAGAAACTGATAGAATAATAAATAGACGGTGACAATCAAATAGCTATAAGCGTATAAACTTCTAAAATCAATTAATTTGAGTCCATTTTTGGGGAAATACCAAACTATTTCCAAACTTTTATTTATGGAAAATCTAAATCATAAAGTAATTATAATTTCAGCCAATTAGATTTTTGAATAATTTTAAGAAAATAAAATAAAAAGTCGTAGATACCGTGTTTATTTCTTAAACTCATGTTTTATTTGGTAGTCGCAGCCACAGTTTTGGTATTGGTATCGGTATTGTGATTAAGACACCCCACTTTTGTCTTCTTACCACTATCGTCCAGACCGACTGACACGTGGCGGGTTATTATATTTGTATTAAAGAATTAAATAAAAAGAAATTAAATACGTGTACAAGTAGCTGTTGGACTTACTGGAGCAATAAATTATTCGTCTATATAAACACTTGTTGTCTCCCAATTCCAATTCAAACTCACAAAACAATCTTTAGATTTCTTCTTCTTCTCCGGCTAATCTTACTAAGACGATAATGATTTCCGTAGTAATCATCACTGAGTTACTTGTTGAGTACACGGCGGCTCTCGCTAAACTCACCGCCGGGATTCTTCCCAGACGGCTAGGCGACAGAGACGTTCTACGAATTGGTGGTTTCTCTCTCCCTTGTCCTCCGAGATCGTCTCCGATTCCAGATTTATCTGCTCATCTCGTTGATTTTTGATTTTTTTAGTTTTAGATCTCAGTTTTGAGTTTATATATATCTAATTAGTAGATTGTTACGGCGGAGACTTTTTTCCGGTTGTCTTTCTCTAGATTTTTCGTTTTCTGGATCTTGAATCGCTCAGAGCTTTGTACAGTTGTATTGGATTATAATAAAGATTATGATTTTAATTAGCTCTTTAATCTCATCGCAGTTTCTTAAATTCTTCTAGATTTGTACAGAACATGACGAAAAGTCCGAATCGATGGTCTGATGGCGACAATTCTGCTTGATAGACTTGGCTGTTTTGCTTATATTCGGTTTGAAATAAATAATGGAGTGAGTTACTGTTTACTAACACTTCCACTTGAGGAACTGAAATGGGTTAAGCAGAACTCAAGTATTTATTATGGAGAACGGAGTATAATTATTATTTATTATTTCTTTTCTTTTTAAAAAAATATATAAGGCTGGTTTTTAGTCTAGTGGCGGGTGGGAAGTCCACTACAGGCAAATACACATGCATCATCACAGATCGAGTCCCATCACCTATGAGATTTATGTAGGAATTTGGCTAATGGCCAACCATTGTGACCCAATATTAATATTGTCATTGACAAAAAAAAAACTGGCCAGGCTGAAAGCTCCCTACCATTTTAAAAACTCGGACCAATCAATCAAAAATTCGACTTCCAAGATCTAGAGCGAGAAGAGGCAAGTTATAATCCAGAGAGCGCTTCGAACTCCGAGTACAAAGAAGATAAACTTTGTCGCATACTCTGAGCTTCCAAGTTTACGCTATTTGTGCCTTCAAAAAACAATCCCAGCCCAATCTGTGAAAATATCTGAATTTTTTCAAAAGACATCAACCATACATCTGTAACCAGTGAACAATGGATTAACTGCTAATGGTGGGGATGTAGTCTCAGAGGACAAACTTGGTTTCACGATATTACAACCTGTGAAACCAGCTCTCCGTTGTTGAGCTTCTTCTAACAGAAGAAACAAACATTTGAAATGATGATCTTCTCATTTCCTCAAACCGTAACAAACAATATTGTTCAGCTTATATACAATAACCAGAACTCTAATCTAAACCAAAGTACATTTAAACTGAAGTAAACCAAGTCTATTATCTTGATATTCCCCCTCGAGATGGAGGTGCATAGATGTTATGTACACCCATCTTGCTTATTAGCGAATGAAAAGTTGATGGATATAAAGCTTTAGTGAGGACATCAGCCAACTGAAGATCAGTCCGGATGTACATTGTTTTGAGAAGACCATCTTCTATCTTCTCTCTCACTTTATGACAAGCCATTTCAATGTGCTTGGTACGCTCGTGAAACACGGGTTTGTTGGCAATGTGTAAGGCTGCGGTATTATCACAGTATAAGTATGTAGGTAGAGTGATAGGAATGCGGAGTTCCTGAAGAATACCTGTAATCCAGATGAGTTCTTTTGTAGCCATAGACATAGCTATGTACTCAGCTTCTGCTGAACTTAAAGATATTGTGCTTTGCGTTTTAGACTTCCATGTAACAAGAGATTCACCGATGAATATGGCATACCCTCTGACACATTGGCGAGTATCAGGGCAAGCACCCCAATCAGAATCTGTGTATCTGCGAATGTCAAAGTTAGCATCAGCAGAATAAAAGAGACCATGTCATATTGTACCCTTTAAATAGCGTAAAACCTTGTGAACAACTTTGAGATGAATGTCACGAGGTGCAGCAGAATATTGTTCAAGTTTAGACACAGCAAACACAAAATCACGACGAGTTATTGCCAAATATTATAGTTTGCCAATCCGTTTACGATAAGGTTTAGCATCTGCAAGTAATTCACCATCACTTTGAGACATCTTCTGGTTAGGTTCCATTTGTATTGTAGAATGTTTGCAATTGCTGAAACATGTAGACTCAAGTAGATCGAGTACATATTTTCTCTGACAAATGGAGATCCCAGCAGCGGATTGAGCAATCTCAAGGCCAAGAAAAAACTTAGGACTACCAAGATCTCTGAGTTTGAATACTGAACTGAGATGTGACTTCAAATCAGCAGTGACTTGATCATTATTTCTAGCTATCAGTATGTCATCTACATACACTAGAACCACCAAAAAATCACCATGAGATTCTTTGACAAACACAGTATGATCACCATGAAATTTAGAGAAACCAATCTGAAGAAGAGCTGTAGAAAACTTGAGAAACCACTGCCTAGAAGCCTATTTGAGACCATAGATTGATCTGTGTAGGCGACAAACTGTATTAGGTGGAATTGTTTCCCCCTGAATATCAGCATAACCGGGTGGACGCTTCATATAAATCTCTTCTTCTAACTCACCATTAAGGAAAGCATTGGATATATCTAATTGAGTCAAAGACCACTTCATCTTCGGTGCCAACGAGAGGATAATTTTCACAGTAGCCATTTTAGCAACTGATGAAAAGGTGTCAATGTAATCAATGCCTTCATGTTGGGTGTAGCCTTTAGCAACGAGTCTGGCTTTAAACCTTTCTATGGTGCCATCTGCATTGTATTTGATTGTATAGATCCATTTACAACCAACAACTCTCTTCCCTTCAAGTAGTTTACAAACAGTCCATGTACCTGTTCTTTGAAATGCACCAATTTCCATACTCATAGCATCACACCAGACCTTTAGTTTCATAGCTTCTGAATAGTATTCAGGAATTTTCATGTTGGCGATGATGTTAATGAAAGCACGAAATGGCTCAGATAGATATGAATAAGAAATATATTTTGTGATTGGATAAGGAGTGGTTAGCTTAATATTAGTACTAGTATGAGTATAACAATGAAAGTCTTTTAAATGGGTGGGAAATTTTCTGTGACGAGTGAAAAGTGACTCAGAAGTAGCCATTTGTTTCAAAGATGACTCAACTTGATAAGGGTGAGCATCAGAGGATGGTTGCAAAGTCAAGACATTAGCATCCTTAGAATGTGGTGAATGAATATGAGGAAAGAAATTCTTTGAATCTTCTGTGATTTTAGAAGAGACAAAAGGAAAAATATCCTCATGAAACTGAACATGTCTCGAAATTGAAATTGAGTGTGTCTCTAGATCTAAAACTTTATACCCTTTGTACCCAGCAGGATATCCTATAAAAACACAAGCACGAGTTCTAAGGTCGAACTTAGTTCTCTGTTTAGGAGAAGTGGATTTATAACACAGACAACCAAAGGTTTTCAAGGAGGTATAATCTGGAACTTTAGAACACATAACTTCAAATGGAGAGATATTTTGTAGAATGGGAGATGGAATACAGTTTATGAGAAATGTAGCTGTGAGAATACACTCACCCCAATACTCTAATGGAAGGCCAAATTGAAACATTAAGGCTCTAGCTACATTCAAAAGATGTTGATGCTTTCTCTATACCACATAATTCTGTTCAGGGGTTTCAGGGCACGAATGAAAGGTTTTAATTCCTTTTTCTAAGTATAAATCAGTAAAACTAATTTCATGAGCATTATCAGATCTAATAGAGCAAACACGAGTTCCATATTGAGTTTCACCCATGTTCAGAAAACCAGGAAAAATAGTAAGAACATCAGATTTATGCCTTAACAAGTACACCCAAGTAGCACGGCTATATTCATCTACAATTGTAAGCAAGAATCTATAACCTTCTACAGTTGGAGTAGACAAAGGACCCCAAGTATCAATGTGAATCAATTCAAAACCTTTAGCACATCTTTTATTTCGAACAGGAAAAGATAAACGTTTTTGCTTTGACAAATGACACACATGACAATGTTCTTTATGAGTCTTATGTTTTCCTTTAGGTAAAGATAACAAATCAGAAAGCAAGTCTAGTTTAGTTGAACCAGGATGACCTAATCTCTTATGCCAAATAGAATGGTCTATATGTAAACTAGAACAGAATGGGACAATACCTGATTCAATTTTATTATCAGCAATGGAAATATATGACGTGACCTTATCATTTTCATTCAGAATATAGAGATTTCCCACTTCTTTACCGTGACCAATCTTCAATCCCTGAGTGAGATCCTGAATATAGCAATAATCAGCATTGAAACGAAACTCAACAGAGAGACTTTTAGTTAATACACTAACACTCAACATGTTGAATTTGAATGTAGGAATGTATAGAACATTATGGAGAGAAAGCACATCAGTCAATTGAATATATCCAGAGCCCTCTATTTTCACAGTCAAACCATTAGGTAGAGTAACAAATGTATTCTCTTAGGTTCTATAATGTGTATAAAGGTTTCTAAGATGAGTAACATGATGGCTTGCCCCTGAATCTATAACCCATTTCCTAGTAGACAACTCAGTTTCAAAAAGTATTTTCCAATTGGACATGTTAGAATAAGGAAGGGAGTAAAGTGGAAGAAAGGTACTCGAAATTTGTGAGATAATTGGACCAGAATGTGAAGTCGAAGCTAATGAACCATCCAGGCATAATGTACTACTAGGAGGTTGAAGCTTGGAACTGAGAAGAGATATTAAACCTTGAATATGTTCTTTAGATAGATTCTCAGTTAAATCTTGTGAAGATGTGTTGGATTGAGCAGTGGTGACATTAGCAGTTACAACAGAAGTTTCAGTTGTTGTCTTCTTGTTTCTTGCTGGATGACCCGGAGGATATCCATGGAGTTTGTAACATTTGTCAACATTGTGACTAGTTTTGGAGCAATGTGAGCACTTTGGCTTTTGATTTTTATCTCCATATGCAAGCAAAACATTCAAGTTATCAGTCGTATTAGCTTGAGCTTGAAATGCAGTTGGTTGAGAGATAATTTTGTCCTGTAAACCAATTCCTCGCAGGCTTTCATCCTGATTCAGTATGTTATAGATCTCAGTAAGAGCTGGTCTTGGTTTCATATTGCGAATCTGTCCACGAATGTTACTAAACTCATCATTCAATCCCATCAAAAATTGTATTATCTTACTAGTTTCTGATTCTTCAAGAAGCATTTTAACTTGATCACAATTGCATCTTTTCATTGGGCTGGATTTTGTGTTCGCAAGTTGTTCCCAAAGAGTTTTCTTCTGTGTACAATATGCAGATAATCCCAATTTACCTTGCTTAAGAGTCATGACAGATTGTTCTAACTGATATCTTTGTGGAAGATTATTCACTTTGAAACTTTGATATAAGTCAGTCCACATCTCAACAACATCTTCATAATGAAGAATACTACCGTAGATCTCAGAATTCACAACATTCAGTATCCATGATTTGACCATGCTATTACAGCGATTCCAGATTTTGTAAGAGCGATGATCAACAGCTGGACGTGGCAAGGTTCCATCTACAAAGCTTAACTTGTTCTTTGCATCTAGACTAATCCTCATCGCTATAGACCAGCTATTATAATTTGTTCCACCCAAGATATGAGAAACAATATCCAAACCTGGATGATTTGCTGAGTGGAGGAAGAAAGGACTATGAATGTTATCGAAGGATTCAGACTCTGATTCAGTTTGATTCTGAGTGAACGGCTTTGGAGTTGCAGTCTCTCTTCGCATCGTAGTTGTAGGTTCAGCTGGAGTGAAGATTTCAAGGCTTAATTGAAGATCGAAGTCTTCATCTCCATGGATTTCGTTCATCCGAGCTTTTCCACCTTTTCGCACCATTTTCTCTTCAATTCGAGCTAATAGAATCGATTAATCGATTGAAAAAGAGGATTAAATATGAAATCAAGCTTCAATTGCAAAAAATTTGAGTGAGAATTTCAGAGATTGAGCAGAAAGAGCTCTGATACCATAACAGAAGAAACAAACATTTGAAATTATGATCTTCTCATTTCCTCAAATCGTGACAAACAATATTGTTCAGCTTATATACAATACCAGAAATCTAATCTAAACCAAAATATATCTAAACCGAAGTAAACCAAATCTATTATCTTGATATCTTCCCATATTCTCAAACTATAGAAAGAACATCGATTAATTGTCTTGAGGATTCACTATCTTTTATATTTCTGTATAGTTTTCGCTATTTTTACTTTTGTGCTCTATAAAGAATTCAGATTTAGTCAAAAAAGAAGAAGAATTAAATATCATTATTTAAAACGTTTAACTTTAACATATCTGTCTATATCTATGAGATATGTAGATAATATATTATTTTATCAATTAATTATGACTTTTTACAGTTAAGTATGCATCATTTTGATGTTTAAATATTAACGAATGGTGATTATTAAAATTAGATATACTTCCTTTGTATTTAAATGGTTGAAGTTTTAGAGTTTTCACACATAGTAAACAAATTAAAATAGTTTATTTTTCTTAAATAAAGTATATTTTATCAAAAATTTCAAAATAATTTAACCAATCACAAATCAATCTACATAATTTAAAAAGTCAAAATACTTAAAACAAAATAAATTTTTTATAGAAATCTTAAAACATCAACTAAAATGAAACAATTTTTTTTTCTTTTCTAAAACATCAGCTAAATGAAAACAAAGGGAGTAGTTTATTATTAGTAACAACATATTTTTCAATTAATCATCAAACTTACCTAGATGCTGTTAAAAACCAGATACAATTTTCAAAATAACTAATAAAAAAGTTGACCTCAAATTGTGTGTATATATATATCATCTTAAATTTGAAATATATTAGTATTTGGTATATTTGATTAATGGAGAATTTAATAGTAGTATAATTGGAAAAAAATTGATAAATAATAGAAAGAAGTAAGGATATTAACGAGATTGGATAAAAGCTAGCAAGAACATGGGTGGTCATCTCATATCCACACAGGAGTTAGAGTGAGGCTTGTCTTGTCGTTTTCGCAGAAGTTATTATTATTCAGAGTTTTCGTCTTTACTCTTAAATTTTATGGACCATTTGATCTTCTTCGGCTCTTTAGGTGATTTACTAATATCTTAAAAAGTTGACATATGTGGTTGTTTTATAGTTGATGTCTACTCAATTCAATCAATATTTGTAACTACCAAGAGATGATCTAATTTATTTAATTTTAATTAAATGATAAAATGTGTCATTGTTTAACTAATTAACATATCAATAAAGATAGATGTGGAGAGTGGGAGAGATATTTAAGAACATTGAATGAGGGAACGAAGTTAATAAGATAGATAGATTTGTGTCAAAAGCAAAGTGATTGGATTTTGTGAGACAAAGCATCAAACTACTTACATACGTGTCTCTTATTAGGACGTAGAAAAATTGTTGTGGTTCTCCTCTCTCTCATTTTCTCAAAAATAAAATTTGAATTTTTGCATTAAAGAAACAAATAAATATGACGTTTTAGATCTTTTACAATTTTAGGCCCAGGTTGTCTATAATTTAAAACATTAATAATTTTGAAAAATACAAATATGTTGGGTTGAAATTTTGTCACCAGTATCCTGTCAATTTTTCTATCAAACTAAGGATGCTGATGGTTGTTAACTACAATAACATGTCAAAAACAAGAATTGGTTCGGTGACAAAAAAAATAAAAAATTGGTTAATGATCCTAAATAAATAATATAGAAAAATAAATTTTTATATAGATACATTTTTTTTTGTCAATAAAGTTTTTTTGAAGCGGTTGACAAATAGTACTACTTTTTTTATAAGTCATGAGAAACCATAATTCAAATTCTATATATTAAATAGTATGAATGAGATTAAAAGTTAATAGACTAATTTGTTATATTTTTGAAATAAAATATATGTCATTAAAAGAAGCCCAAAACAGGGAGTTCACTATATTGATAAAAGTTAAAACTACAAAAAATGACTAAGTATTAGGGTTGTTTTTTGCAGAAAACTTTTTTTTTGGGGATAAAATTGGTTTTTTGCACAAAACCTTTAGAAGATTATAAAATATATATTTTTTAAAATATATATATATATAAACAAAACAAAAAAAATTGTTTAGGTTTAAAGGTTAGTGATATAGATATTGTGGTTTTCACTTTTCACTTACAAAATACAGTATTAGAATTGAATATTTACAATCTGCTTTTTTATTGATATAGAAAAATGATATAAACTATTTTTGAGTGTGAACATATATATAGATAAAATAATAACTAACAGCGAGAAGTGGTCGGAACCATCGGGTAGGTTAACGGTACAGAAATCTGGTCTCATCAATTTGCTGCAACTTGTTATACCAATAATTGCCATTGTATTAAATCGCAGGACCAATTATGATTTGTCTACCGAACATGTCAACTTCTATCAATATTAACTCTAGGAGATTTGATTGAAACTACTTATTGCTTTGATTTAATACTTTGCTAAACGTTCTATTCTATAGTATCTAACTGGTGAGACTTTGTTCTCATTTGCTCTGGTCTACCACAACAGATTTTATTTTTTGTTCACAATTTTCTTTTTCTCAGTTGAAAGTTTTTCAATAATATTTGTTAGTGGATCGATTAGATCACTCCAACTTACTCCATTTTTATCTCGTGGAAATTTCAGTGGTGACACTGACAGATTCCCAAAGTAAATGAGTACAAAATGTTTTTTCTTCCTCTTATTTTCTCAACCACATCAATAATTTTCCTATCTTCAAACACTTTGAATTTTCTCTTTTAGAATTTTTTTTTGTAATTTTTATTTTCCTGGACTATATTTTCCAACAATGTTCATCAGGAATACACCGTTCATGAAATTGTTAATATTCTATGTAGTTAAACTTGTTTGTGACTTTGTGGTAAACAGAGATGATAAGATCAAACATTAGAACGAATATAAATCTGTAATAAATACTTAATGTTCTATATCTTTTTAAATCTAAAGATAAGCATATTAGTTTTTTCTGAATAGTTATATTCTGTCTCTTATATGAATATCTAGAATCTTTGATTATATGGACACTGTGGCCTATGTGTAGACGCAGAATATTAAAACAAAATCAAATGTTTGGTGTCCTAAAAAAACAACATCATTTTCAATTAGTTCATTATTGACTTGTTTGAGATTCTAGAACCTAGAAAGTCAATCTTACACTTAAAAAAAGAAAAGATAAATCAACACAAAAACAGTAGATATCCGTACCATTCACGCGGTTGAAAAATGTGACACGGCCACATTAAATAATGTTTAGTCCACACACTGTCTCTCAAATATAAGTACAACGTTCCATAGAAGAAACTACTAGAATATTCCGAAAATCCTAGCTTCTATAGAATGTTGTCAATAGTGATATTTGCTGAGTTACTTGTTGACTTCTCTTCCCATCTCGTTGACTTCTGATTTTTCTTTCTTTAGATTGTGATTTTCTTAAGAGTACCTCACTATGTTTTTTTTTCTTCGGACATCGATTAGAGATAGCAGATTTTGATTGTCCAGATTTTGGGTTTCTTAAAGAGCTCATTTGTTTTTCTTTTACTCCACAATTTGTAATCTCCAGTCTAGTAATGGACAATGGAATCTTAAACAAACATATTACTCTTCTGGTAAGGACTAACAGAGACTACAAGCAAGAGGGCAGTATTAGATTTCGTAGAGTCGATTGCAAAAGCGAAACCTAAGTTGGATCATCAAAGAGTACCTGTCTTTAAGGTCAAGATGCAATAGACAAAAGAGCATAAGAATATGCTTCCTGTGGCACTTAGGCTCCATTTGAAATGTCATAAGTAGGGTATATTACAAAAAGGTTCTTAAGTGATCGAACTACAGCTGTCCATATTTGATCAAGCTCGAGTTCCATGAGAAGTCTTCATATGTGGGTAAGCAGGGCGATTCCGGCGACACTCTCGTAAACACTTCCATGTAGTGTCATCTATTGCGTCACAGTGTGGTAAGAGACGAGACGTCCATAGTGCACAAGGCGCAGCTGAATCGCACACATAACAATAACACTAAACACACAATAAAACAAAACAAATATTAGACATGTTGTTACACTAAACCATTGAAACTCTGAGCTGGAATTCTTTTGCCAAATACAACAAAGAACAGGATTTTGTTACCTGATTACAATGTGTTGCATGTTGAGTTGTTCCAAAGGGAAATTTAGAACAGAGATGTCTTGGATGTGGGAAGTCTCTACAAGCCACCTGAAACAACAGATTCACATCAAATTTCAGAAATAAACAGTGACAGAGACTTAAAACCCTAAAGTATTGATTTTTCCAAAGAAGTTGTGCAAAAAAACCCAAATTTGAAATGCACCCAAGAGTACTTATAATCCAACCTGCCCTTTCTCGTGGATAATCGCCACGTCGTCGTCACTTTCAGGAGGATCGGAGATGGAAGAGAGCTTCTGTTGGTCAAATGAATCATTGGGATCGAAATCAAGGATGAAGCAATCCTCTTTCTCTTCGTAAATCTTCATATCTTGTTTTGTTTTCAGACAGAATATGCTTCTAAGAGGAGAGTCCATTTCTTCTGTATCCTTCTTCTCTGACTCTTTAGTGAATCTCTTTCTCTTTTTGCTATTCGTCTTCTTCTTTGTATCCCATAGATCAGTTTCCTCCACAATGATTGTTCTCTTGATCACCATTAGATTGTAAAATTTCCGATTTTTTTTCTTGAGAGAGGGTTTCGAAATTGCAAAGTGACCGTTGTGCCACCTCGATGATGATTTGATTTGATTTCCGAATTTAATATTTTGATTTTTGTTTTTTGAATTCCTCAGTAAGAAAAAAGATGGGTAAGCAAATTTGATTTCAATCATTAGATGGATATGAGCTAGAGTCAAGCCCATTACTCGGCCCATAACGTTAATTTTTTGGTCGGAATCGGGTCATAACCTTATAAATAAGTGATTAACCAAACTCGAGTGACTTGACTTGCTTGTTAATTAAATATTGAAAATGTGGAGAAGTTGAAAATTTCTGTAAAACGAACTGATGTGGTAGAAGCACATACTTATCCTTTTTTTTTTTTGAACTTTTTATATAATTTAAAATACAAATAAATGAATTTATTTGAAAGAAATGCAGAAAGCTATAAGAAATATAAAAAAATAATTTTTTTAGTGTATACATTTTTATGTTGTTTTTGGATAAATGAAAATATACTAAATATTACATCCTTTTCTATTAGGTTACAAATATTGCCGGATGTAGGTATATTATAGGCGGTACATATACCCATACTAAAAAAAAATTTGGTTAAGTTTGTTTCCGTTTCATGTTTTTTTGTTGAATATGAATTTGTGCAACACAATTCTTAGTTCAATTCTAAAAAATCACACCGAATCAAACATAGATTTTTTGTTTGATTCGGTTATGATTTCTGGAAAAGAACCATTTAGTTTTAATACTTAGATAATTCTTAGTTCGATTCCGAAATCCAAAAATTACCAAATAGAAACCAAAATTATGTAGTATTAAAAATACTATGATTACTTTTGATAACAAGTAATCATGTTTAGTTCGGTATTTGGTTATCTTTGAAAATATAATAACTATTGAGAACGAAATCAATATTATTTTGGGACTAATTTGGTTCCACTTTTTCGGAAGTAGAATCAAAACGGAACTAAACTCCAGCCAATACCTATTGGTCACTATATTTTCAAAACCAAAAGAACCAAAAACCAAAAAAATGAATCGAAGAACTAAACGCTCATAACTTGTCCCCAGATTAAAAATGTTTCTGGATTCGCCTTGGTTAGATATACATAAATATTCTAAATCTTAGAATATCCTATTCTAATTGGGTTTTAGGTCATTCATGTATTCTAAGAATATTTTCTGTTATGTGTGGCCGATGTGTTTATAGGTTTGATTATAAAATTTAAATTCATATTAAAGTTATGATTCTAATATAAACGATGATACCATGATGGATCGGTTTCAGATTAATATATTAGAATTGGATGGATTGATAATCCTCCTCCCTTACCAGTTAACATTATATAAAGTTTTTATAGATATATATATATATATATATGTGGTAATTGATTAATATACTATATATTTAACCATATACATATATACATATATGTATAATACAGTTGAGTTAAATATACAACAAAAAAGGACGTGGTGTCCTTTTGGAAGAATTGTGTTGTGCCTATATAGACGTACGGTTACATCTTCTAAAGTAGAAATATATATATATGGTAATTGATTAATATACTATTTAACCATATATATATATATATGTAATACAGTTGAGTTGAATATACAACAAAAAAGACGTGGTGTCTTTTTGGAAGAGTTGTGTTGTGCCTATATATAGACGTACGATTACGTGTAGAAAAATAACACAAATAAAGAGACTTCTGTGTAAAACAAAAACTGAAAAAAGTTTAAGATCCTTGTCCATCAAAGGATTAATCAAAGTTTATAGGTTAAGGGAGGAGAAATCAAAAGGTTGAACCACACCATCATCAAGCAATGGATCAAGGTTATTCTTTCTTCTTCATTAAAATTTTTTTTATTTGTTGAATGAAAACGAATCTAGTGAAAAAGCAGAGAATTCAACTAATTGCAAACAACAATCGACTAGATCACTTTGAAATATGATTTATTAAGCAATATTCTTTTCTTACAAAAGACATATTCTTGTTGGAATTATTCTACTCGAGAAACCAACCTAAATCTATTTCAAAAAACCCTAATTGATAACCTAGGCTCAATTCATTAATCTCTCTAAAACTTCTTCATAAGTTCTTAGAAAATTAGGTTTACAATTAATCTCTCTATTTATAGGCACAAGAGACAAACCCTCTTGCCCTAAAATCTCTCACCCGATTTCCCTTATCACAAAGGATATTTTCCTTTTTCCTTTTGATAAGATCTTCTAGATATTTTCCTTATCTCTAAATCAAATATCTAACAAATCTCTAACAACCTCTTCAAGGCTTCCTCTCCAAGTCATTATCCAATCTCGTAACTTTTAATAAATATCACGTGACCGTGACGTCCAACACTTCTCTCACGCATCTTCAATCTCCCCCTTTTTGGCTTGATGTGCATCTCAAACAATCAAGATCACTTTCATGTTCTCCATCTCCAACAATCAGGCTCTTGTTCCATGATCACGTTCTTGTTCCGAATCAGCTTCCTGATATGCACGATCTTCCTGATATGCACGATCTCCCCCATAATCAGACATCTTGATCCATCTAGAGTCAAACTCTCATTTCCCCCTGCTTGAGTGCACATCGAGACAAAAATAAACAAGTGTCTGTCTAATCGTTAGGATTGACCAATTAGTGTACTAAGATGCATAAGCACAATCCAGAATCAGAATAACCAAATGCCAATTTTATTACAACAGAGTTTAAACATAATTTCGTTTTTCAACAGATATTTGATCATCTAGCAAACTCCTGAGTGACCCAGAATTACAATCAACCATGTGAACAATTCCATTTAGCTTTTCACAAAATTAGTTTAAGATACGAAAATACCTTTTGCTGAGAATGATCATCCACAGAGAACTTATATTCCTTGAAGCATGACACACACTCTACTCTTTGAGACGTACGATCAGAATCAAGATTTTGGTGGCTAGACTTTCACACTGTCATGCCTTTATCACAAGCATTTTTCAAAGCATTGAAAATATCAAACGGATCAGGCAGCTGGAATTTTCTTTGGAGAGTCATACATTGTAACATATGCATACTTTGATGATGTAGGTACCTTTCTTGAT
>OVBA01003237.1:0-29046 GCA_900406435.1 Lepidium aucheri | reverse complement strand
CACTTAGATACATAATCCACAGCAACAAGTATGTATTGGTTCCCAAAAGAGGCAGGTAAAGATCCCATAAAATCAATTCCCCAAACATCAAACACCTCAACCTCGAGAATGAAGTTCTGTGGCTTCTCGTTTCTTCTACTTATGTTACCTTGCCGCTGACAAGAGTCACATGATGAAACAAAAGAGTAAGTCTTATGAAACATCATAGGCCACCAAAAACCTGATTGAAGAACTTTTGCAACAGTCTTGAAGGTAGCAAGTGACCCGCATATGAAGAACCATGACAATAAAACAATATACCGGGAATTTCATTTTCAGAAACACATTTTCTGAAAATACCATCAAAGCATTGTTTGTATAAGTATGGAGCCTCCCAGTAGTATCGTCGGACATCCCTAAGAAACTTCTCTTTCCTATAACCATGAAACTCAGGAGGGTTAACATCTGCAGCGAGATAGTTAGCAAAATCAGTAAACCATGGAGTGCCTGGAACACGAGGAGGATCAGTAGTCAAGTGTCGAACATTATGGGCGGATTGTATATGATAAACTTGCTCTTTCCTTAAGCTGTCATCAAGAAGAACTAAATCGTCAATTCAAAGTCTAGAAAGGTGGTCTGCGACTCCATTATCTACACCTCTCTTATCCTTGATCTCAAGATCAAACTCTTGCAGCAATAACACCCAACAAAGCAGCCTAGGCTTAGTATCTTTCTTAGAAAGGAGATACTTAAGAGCATCATGATCAGTGTGTATGATGTGTGTGATTTTTGATGGTTTTAGAGTCTTGTTTTATGTAGTTCTGCATCCGTTTAGATATATTTTCCGATTACATAGGTCTTTTTAGGTTTGTTTTGCTTTCTTTGCATTTGTATTTGGAGTTTGGAGTTTATTATAGGAAAAGGAGCTAAAAGGAGATAAAAATGGAGCTAAGGATAATTGGATCAGCTGCTAGGCATAAAAGATCGTGCAAACTCGGATTGCTACCTCGTGGATCATAGGGCGAGGACTGCTCACAATGCTCACGAAAAGATGCCTCAGTCACCAGCCTCAACCTATCTGCCGCGAGGAAAGACAAATCTATTACACTTAGACCATCCACTCAGCCTCAAACCCCGAGGGCTAAGACAAGAACCACTCCTCGGTGCCTAAGCTCGCGCGAGGACTCCGAGGACAAGATTCCTAGTGGAACGACTTAGGTCGGTTTGACCATTAGGGTTATGAAAATGACCCTATAAATACCCTCTAATCACTCTCTTATCTTTTTTATCTGATATTTAGCTGAAAAACTCTCTCTATTTTGTTGTTGCTTTCATTTATGCTTGTTTAAGGTACTTTTATGCTTTTAATGGAATGCATTAAGTTGATCTTCATCTTTACTTTCTGCTCTTTATTTTTATGTTATTCATGTTTATGCAAGTTAGATCTCCCTTGATCCTCTGCTTTCAACCCATGAGGTGTGAATGGATCCTTGTGGATCTCGAGGATAGGGAGATCGGAGGTGAATCCATCGATTCACTCGCCGTGCGAACAATGATCTAACTCTGATCTCTTCTCACATGGCTAGGCTTAATGTTGATCTCTCTTTGATCAAGAGAGATCTGATTTGGGCCGTGACCTAAGGCTGGCGACAAGGGAATCGGAGACCAAGTGACATGTAGGTGATGGTTTGANACATGTGGGTGATGGTTTGATCCACCGAGGAGAGATCTAGTATGTGGGTCAGCTATTAGATGTATTGGGCTGAACTTTAAGCTTCTGATTCGGTATGATCATGGCTAGCGCCGTAATAGATCAACCAACTTGGTTAGGGATCTTCGCCGTGAGAACGGGTTGATCTACTCTTATCCCGGTCTAGGGATTGCTCAATATAGCGCGGCGAGGTCGGGTCGGTGAGTTTACCGTCGATCAAACCCTCCCTATCCTTTAGATCTATGCTTTTAACCTTAATTTGATCTATTGCAATTGTTATACTCTGTTTTTGATGCATTTCTCTGTTTTGAATTCTTAGATTCTATTTCTATTTTGTCTTTTAGTCTATTTTGTCATATTGTCTAGATATCAAGCTCATTTGATATATAGCTTATCTTTGTGACAGATTGATAGGTTGCTTGAACTAAGGCCTAGTAGTAGATAGATTATTTACACGCAACTTTTGAGTATTGGTTTGACAATACCCATCTACTTACCACTATGCTTAATTGATTTAATCTTAGGACTCAAAAATCCTTTTATCAGTGTACAATAACCTTAGAACCAACAAGATAGGATCTGAACTTCTCAAAAGCAAAAACGATGGCTAGAAGTTCTTTCTCTGTAGTTGCATACTTCCGTTGAGCATCATCAAGTATTCTACTAGCGTAGTAGATTACATGCAACTTCTTATATTTTCTCTAGCCCAAATAGCTCCAACTTCATAGCCACTTGCATCACACATAATCTCAAAAGGTAATCCCCAATCTGGTGGTTGAACTATTGGTGCACTAACTAAAGCTCCTTTCAAGGTCAGAAAAGCTTCCTCATAATCCTTGGTAAACTCAAACTTAACATCCTTGCATAGCAATTGAGTGAGTGTTCTGGCTATCTTAGAGAAATCCTTAATAAATCTCCTGTAGAAGCCAACATGACCGAGAAAACTTTTGATCTCTTTGACCGTGGTTGGCGATTTCAAGCTTGTCATTACTTTGATCTTCGCCTTGTCAACTTTGATTCATTTTCCTGATATCTTGTGACCGAGTACTATTCCCTCTGTAACCATGAAGTGACACTTCTCTCAATTGAGCACTAGATGCTTGTCTTGACAATGTTGGAGGACCCTGCAAAGATTAGAAAGACAACCAGAGAAAGAACCATATAGAGAAAAGTCATCCATGAAAACTTCCATAATATCCTCAATCATATCAGTGAAAATTGACATCATGCATCTCTGGAAAGTATCTGAGGTATTACATAATCCAAATGGCATTCTGCGATAAGCAAATGTACCATAGGGACATGTAACAGTCGCCTTTTCCTGATCGTTGGGATGAATGGGAATCTGAAAGAAACCTGAATAACCGTCTAAAAAGTAGTAGTAAGAATGATTAGCCAATCTCTCAAGCATTTGATCCATGAAGGGCATAGGAAAGTGATCCTTCTTAGTAGAGAAATTCAATGTTCTGAAATCAATACACATTCTATGACCTGTGACAGTTCTAGTAGATATCATTTCATTATTCTCATTCTTAACTACAGTATTACCTCCTTTCTTAAGTACGACATGAACATGACTAACCCAATTACTATTAGATATAGGATATATGATCCCTGCTTCGAATAGTTTCATGATCTCTTTCTTGACAACTTCTTTTAGATTCGGATTCAATCTCCTTTGGTTCTCTATAGAACTCTTAGACTCATCAATAAGATGTATCCTATGCATACATAACTCAAGTGAAATACCAGGGATATCCTCTAATGAATAACCTATAGCTCTACGATACTTCCGAAGTTCTCTAATAAGCATTTCAGTTTCAGAACTATTCAACTTAGCACTAATGATCACATGATAAGTAGAATTAGGACCCAGATATACATACCTTAGCCCAGTAGGAAGAGTCTTAAGCTCGACTTTGGGAGCCTTTATCTCACTCCAAGGATCGGTCAAGCCTGAAGGTATGGACGATTTTGGGGGATCTAAAACTGCATAGGCTATCATCTCCTCAATCTGGTTACACGAGTCCATCATACTAGCATAACTTGTTGCTACGTCGTTTACAAACCCAAATTCAGATTCTATCCTTGTAAGTGCCAGCTTAAGAGGGTCCTCAACAAGTATCTCTTCGTTCAACTCTTCTTCAATTTCCTTAGAAGTATCAACAGAAAAATTCATACCATTCAGCATCGGTTTCTTCAGCATCTTGTCCATCTCAAATCTCATCTTCATATCACCTAGTTGTAGGTCTATTCTTCCATTCTTGACATCAATCATAGCATCCACTGTTATGAGAAAAGGTCTACCTAAGTTTAAAGGATCCTTAGGTTCTTCATCTAGTTTGAGCACTACAAAATCTGTTGGTACTAATGCATTCCTAACTTCCACAACGAGATCTTCAAGGATACCCACTGAAAATTTCACTGAACGGTCTGCAAAGATAAGAGAGATCTTTGTTTGCTTGAAGTCTGAAAATCCTAACCTTAAGGCTACAGAATATGGCATGAGGTTTACACTAGAGCCAAGATCACACAATGAACGCGTAAAGATCACAGAACCTATCCAAACTGAAAGTACAAATTGCCTAGGATCTTCTTCTTTCTTAGGGATCCGATTTTGAAGTCTAGAACTGCAGTCTTGTGTAATCATCATCACCCTTCCCTCTCCTATGAACTTGTTCGTCACTAAACCTTTGACATAGTTCTTAAGTGAAGGTATCATCTACAAGGCATCAACATAAGGTAACTGAACAGACAAATCTGATAACAACTCCTTACACTTGGCATTCTCCAAATCCTTTTTAGTCTTCTTTGGTGGGATAGGATAAGGTGGTATTAGTACATATGTTCTCTCTGGTGCTGTTGATTGCTTACGAGGTGTGGTTGCAGGTGATGGCTCTCTCTTTGGTGTTGGCGTAGGTGTGGCTATTTCCACATAGATCTCTTCAGCTTTATCATCCTCAACATCGACTACTACTCTCTCTACACTTGGATTTTGGAAATCTGCTTCAAGCTCCTTGCCACTTCTTAGCATAACAGCATTACAAGCTTGGTGATCATCATTTGAATCAAGAGAAAGGGTTATGTTTTCTACCTTAGACATAACATAATCGATTCTGGATCTCAACTTCGAGTACATCATTCCCATCTGATTATTAATTTCAAACGTAGTCCTAGACTGTCCTTGAATGACTTGCTCTGATAAAGCTTTAATCTCGTCGATGGATGAAGGAGTAGGACTTGTGATAGTCTTTTGATCGGTGTAAAACCCTTTAGATTGATGGTCTTGAAGATTAGGATTCCTCTCTGATGCACAGAACTTAACAGGCTTCCTCTTAAATTCACTTGAAGCTATGAAAATCCAACTTCTCCCCTATCCCTGTGATTTTATCTGTCTCACATGAAGGTTCTTTGTGATCCCGTAAATCTCCTGTACTCACAGCCAAATTCTCAATCAGTTGGAAAGCACTCTCACTCGTGTTTGTAGTGAAATCTCCCTTGCTTGAAGCATTAAGTAGCTTTTTGAAACTCCAGCTCAATCCACTATAAAAGAAGTTCAGAACTTGTTCATCGCTGAAACCATGGTGTGGACAATCTCTTCTGTATCCTTTCAGCCTATCCCATGCTTCTCCAAAAGACTCATCATCTCTTTTATGAAAGTTCAAAATCTGACTCTTCAACTTAGCAGTCTTTTCTTTGGTAAAGAAGTGGTCCAGAAACTTGTTTCTAACTTGTTCCCATGAAGTTAACGATCCTGCTGGTAAAGACTAAAACCATTTGGTCCCCTTCCCTTCTAAAGAAAACTTGAAAAGTTTACACTTAGTATAGTCCTCAGGGATTCCTCTAGGTGTGTTGTACTGCAGATTTCTTTGAAGTTTTCGAGATGGTCTATAGGGTTTTCAGCAGGGAAACCGTGAAAGGCCAATTGTCTAATCAATGCTATCAAAGGAGGACTCAAATCATGATCAATGAAACCCTCAGGTATACTAACAGAAATCGCAGATCGACATTGGTAGTAGTTGTGAGTGGTTTCTATTTCACAGATAGCTCTTCTTGGCATTTGTTCTGCCCTAGCATCTCTTTCCCGTTTCAGCTCTTCAATCTCTCGCTTCAACAACTCCAATGTAGCTTCCTGACTCGTTGGATCTGTTACAACTTCTTCTCGTTTAGCCATTTTAAAATTAAACCTGAAAAACAAAACAAAGGAACAAAAATAAAAAGGTAAACAAAGGGTATCTTAGTCTCTAACTCAATAAATAATCGAAAGGCAATGTTATTGGTCCCCGGCAACGGCGCCAAAAACTTGATACTACGAGTTTTAACCCTATATCCTACTGCAAGTGCACAGCAAACAAAATAGTATTTAGGGATCAAAACTACGAAGACCAATTATCACACTAACAATTTCATTATTTAACTAGAGCTAAGACGATGGATATTTTGATTGGAATCAATTGTAACTAAGAAATATGATGTAAAACAATAACCAAAGGCATCAAGCTTAGGGAGTTCATAAGTAAATCAGGGGTTAGAATGAGGAATCTATTCAGGTAGGTTCAGTTTTGTTCTCGACTCAGAAATAACGATTGACTAACCTACTCTCGCAGCAATAGCCACTATGTTTAAATCATAGGGATCCTAACTCTCGTTGGTTCTAGTAGTCTAACCATGCGGTATTAACAGTTCTGAAATGTCCACAACCTAACCTAGCATCAACTCTCGTTGGTAGTGAAGGTATTGCTTACCTAGAAAGGTTATGGTTCTTATTAAACTTCTGGGATAATAAGTAACCTAAGATCATAAGTTAGTTAGCTATTCTAACCTAAGCACTAACCATGTTTCTAGGTTGAGAATCCATATAAAAATCCTATTTGTTCCTCACCCTTATGTCCCTTAAGATCTTTTGAATACCCTAAACTCGACTATTGACTACTCCGTCATGGAAATAAAGAGCAAGCAAGCAATTGTAAAGGAATTCATTAAAAACTGAAAATAGATAAGAATAGAGGTTTAGAGATCTTCTCCAATGGTGTAGAGATCCAAAATATTCTCCTCTAGGTTACAACAAACGTCTCTAACTTTTTGATCTCCAAAAGCTATCTCTAAAAACATGTTTTTAACCTAATATATAGAGTAAACCGAACTCGTACAAAAATAATGAAATTTGTTTTCGCTTCGCAGATCTTCATTTGATCGTGAAGATTCCAAATCGTGCAAAGGATCGTGCAAAGGATCGTGCATAACTTTTTCTTCAATAGCTCGATCGATCTCAGTGTGCTTGGTCGTGTAGTGGATCGTGCGCACGATATAGATGGATGGAGGTCGATTGCGTCAAACATGAGAAGACGATCAATGGATCGAGTGTAGTCTTCTCCTTTAAAGTTGTTATCGATCGATCTTGGTGTTGATCGATCGATCCTTTGTCTTGTAGTGGAAGAATCTAGAGTTAAGCTCCAATCCTGCTCAGCATGTGGAATCCAAAGTATCCTTGCATTTTGTACCTGAAAGAACTCTAAACACACAACAAATACTAAAGAAAACATATGAATTAGTAAGTTATAAGTCGGTATAAACGAGGTATATCAAGGCGTGGACAAGTTGAATCTATAAACACTGCCAAATGGTTAAATCGAATACTTTTTTCTCCATTCGCATGAATTAAATGGTAAGGGGAAACGATAACTCATCTCCCATTTTTGGTGTCCGATCACACTCAATTGTATGTTCAACTTTACCCTGAAGTTAAATTGGACCCGAGGTGGAGACTATTTAAGTTTGAAGTAGCGTGACTTATGCATGCTAGTTTTAAAGAGCTTTTGGCAAGTTCTTGGGACAACAATATGTCAACCTCGTTTGCTTTAAAAGCTCTTCAACGGACCTTGAAAAAAGGAACCTAGAGATCTTTGGGGATATTAACACGAGGAAAGAGTCTCTTATCTCTTCGCTTAAGGAAGTCCAAGCTTTAAACCTGATGAATGCTTTGTTGATACAAGAGGAGAACTTAATTTAAAATTTTTGATGAACTTTTGGAACAAGAAAAGGTTTTTGGTTTCAGAAATCTCGTGAGAAGTGGATATCATTGGGTGATCAAAACTTCTTAGTTTCATATCTTCACCATTATTCGTAGGTGTCTTAATAGGATATAGATGCTTAAGAATAATGATGTTTTATGGATCTCTGATGGTGTAGAGCTAGAGAAGCTTGATGTGGACTTCTATAAGAAATTGTATTCAGATATGATATTGATGTACAACGACCCAATTACCTTAATATGTTCCCGAGTCTTTTGTCCTCTGATCTTGCGCTTCTTGAAAAATCTTTTTCATCAGAGGAGATTTTAAGATCAGGCAGTAGCAAGGAGAAATTCAAGGCACCTAGTCCGGATGGGTATCAACTGATTTTTTACTAAGAATGTTGGAACTAAGTACAACAGTTGGTGGTTACATTTGTGCTTAAATTCTTTGTGTCTAGTCAATTACTGAATGGTTTAAACGATGGTTTGATGGTGTTGTTACTAAAAGCGGACAAATTGGAGCTGATTAATCAATTCTGACCTATTAGCTTATGTACTATCCGTTTTAAGGTAATCACAAAGGCTATGGTGCTGCAACTAAAGACAATTATGCTGGAATTAATCAGATAAGAGCAAGCAAGTTTTATTTCTAGAAGACTTAGTTGTGATAACACTGTAGTGGTTTAGGAGGTTTTCTACTCTATGCATCGCAAAACGGGGCGAAACGGTTAGATGCTCTTAAAACTTGATCCTGAGAAGACATATGATAAAATCTTTTGGGACTTTTGGGAAGATACAATTACTATCTTGGCTTTACCTTGTTCGTAGAAGCAGTGGATAATGCAGGCTGTGACGAATCCGAATATACATATTCTCTGGAATGGAGAAATGACAAAGTATTTCTCTCGCTCTAGAGATTTACGACAAGGATATCCACTGTTTTGTACTCTTGGAAATACTATGTCATCTGATAAATGAGGTTATCCGTGCAGGGGAGTGGAAACCAATTTAATTAGCTCAGGTTAGACGGAGTCTATCTCATGTATACTTTTCCGGTGATTTCCTTCTTTTGGTTGAAGCTTCCATACAACAGGTTCATGTCATCCGCAAGATCCTTAATCGTTTTTTTGTGCTGCTTCAAGTCAAAAGAATCGTGGAAAAATCAAAAATCAACTTTTCAGCTAATGTGTCACCAGAGTTAGAAGCACGTATCAATTTGGTTAGTGGTATCTCAGCCATGAAATATTTAGAGAAATACTTGGGTACGCCTGTACTTCAAAAAAGAATTAATTGAACCACCCAAATTCTGGTGGGTTAGTGTTAGACTATTGAAACGTTTCTGGAAACTTGACTAAAAGATTCATGTGTTTGTTTTAGACTCGAAGACATAAGACACAGCTATTAAGGTATTAACCTCTTCGACATCTATTTTATGATAATTTGTAGTTTTGAGAAATAATAATTTTTAAAAAGTTTGCATTATTGAGAATCAAATTCATGACCTTGACAAACAATTACAACACCTCTACCATTGTGCCAGAGTGTCTTTTATTATTTAACATTACAAAACATTGTATATAGATAGTTAAATTGTCTTTTATTGAATATCAATCTCGGTTTTTGGTTATTTTTCGGTTTGTTAAAATCATTTCCAAAAAAACTGAAACATATTTTGGTTCAGTTTTGGTTTTGAAATCAATCTCGGTTTTTGATTTGTAAACATCTCTCCCGGAATAAACCGAAACATATTTTGGTTCGGTTTGGTTTTGAAATCAATCTCGGTTTTTTGTTTGTAAAAATCATTTTCGAAATAAAATGAAACATATTTTGGTTCGGTTTGGTTTTAAAATTAATCACGGTTTTTTGTTATTTTTGGTTTGTAAAAATTATTTCAAAATAAACCGAAATATATTTTGGTTGGTTTGGTTTTGAAATCAATCTCGGTTTTTTGTCAAAACGCAAGAAAAAAACACAACAAACGGTTTTTTAATTCAATTACAAGCGTAGTAATATGACTAATTTGAAAATTTGATGTATTAATATGAAGTTTTAAAAAGTTTAAGGCACAAAATAATTAACCGAAAAGTATAGATTTTTCCGGTGAGAAATAAATAAGTAGAGGGGAGAAAAAACAGCCAACCCCATCCACTTCCTTTTCTACTTTCCATTTATAATTCAGTTTTGCACTGTTTGGATATGACTATATTACGAGGAAGCTCTAACCACAACTGGATTTAACTGCCCTAATAAAGTCACACTTGATGAGTTCATATATATGAACTTATAGTAAGTCATAGGTTTTGGACGATGTCATTTAACAGACATATTTGATGCTTCTTATTGTTTTGTTTCTTTCATTTTCTAGGACATAGTACTTACCTAGGATCAACTGGATTTACCTAGGTTTCTAAACACAAGAAAGGGAAAAGAAAAGGATCAGAGGCTTTTAAGCCTACTCCTGTGATCATCCGTTGCAGGTATGAGATTGGCTTATGCTGTTGCTTTATCTGTTTGATAATTCTTAGACTATCCATACGTTTAATATGGCATGGGATCTAGTTCTATAGCTATAAAGAATTTTGTTCTGTTATTACACCAATAGCACAATAGTACTTGGATATGCTTTATGATTGAATGTTTTGTTTGTATCATCAATTGATATAAACTGTGATCAACTAATTTGTGTTAGGAATGTTACAAAATTGTGGCCCTTTAATTTAGATAAACGTAATAAATTAATGATTAAAAAACCCATAAGATTGAAAACAGAATTAACGTTTCTAGTCGGTTTTGTTACACATAAAACGATCTTAACTATATAAGATCAAAGCTAACAAAAGAGTAAAGTTGAGCTTCGGAACAAAAAGGAAATTGGGAGATAGAGAGAGAAGCAAGATTCACCATCTTCAAGCTAAGAGCTTAAGTGTATAGAGTGCAATATCAATTCATCGTTCTCAGATAACTTGATTTGATTCACTGCATTTGTTTCTTCTTCTTTCTTCTTTCTTCGTTGATGATTCTCTTCTACTGATTCTGAAGTTTGACTCATCGGTTGTGTGCTTCACCTCTCATCTTCCGTGACAAGATTTGAGGACAGAGGATACTCTAAGGGATTTCACCATTGATTGACCTTCACGGAGATATTAGCAAATTAATCTCTAAGTTCAGAAGCTACTGCTTCGCCTCTGTAATCTTTGGTGTTCTCTGGTTTCTTTTTAGGTTTTAACTTTGTTGTTTCCAACAATCTCAAGAGATTAAACTATTGAAGATATGAGAAGATGACAAAGAATCCAGCAATTCTAGATATGTCAAAATTGCAACCACTCACAGGTTCTAATTATCAAAAATGGGCAGAAGAACTAATGTTCTTCTTCCAGGAGATTGGCCTTGAATATGTTCTTGCAGAAGATTCATCAAGCACAGTAATCACAGACCCAACTGGCAACGATGAAGATATAGATTCTAAGACAAAGTGGGGAGGTTCTCAGGAGGATCACAACCGAACCTGTAGAGGATACATTCTAAAGAATCTTTCCGAGAAACTATTTGACATTTATGTTAACTTTGAGTCGGCTAAAGAAATTTGGTTGAATTTAAAGAAGAATTATGAAGTTGAAGATAAAGGAAAGAAGATAAATCGATTCTTAATCAGCTTCACGACTATGAAACAATAGTCTCTCGAATTCAAGTAGAAGGGATATAATCAATGATCAACTCGCAACATTTGTATTAATTTACAAATTGCTGCCTTCTTAGAAAAATTATAGGTCTAAACGGAAGAATGATAAGAAGAAGATGAGTTTTGATGAGCTTATTTTAGACATAATGATAGAAGATGCAAACAGAACATATGTGGGTAAATCTTTTACTTCTGATTCTCTGAATACTGATGCTTATTTGGTTGAAAGTTCTGAAGGATCGAACAAAAACAAAGCAAAAGGAACAAAGAAGAAGAAATTCAAGAAATCAGCAAACAAATCCATAGAATTTAAAAAGAAGCTAAAGTGTTGGAACTGCAATAAACCAGGACATAAGAAGCAAAACTGCAATTTGCACCTCAACAGAAGGACAAAGCAAAGCCAGATGTCACAGAAAACTTGGCAGCAGTAGTAACTGAAGTGAACAATACAATAGACAATATAAAATGAATGTGGATTCAGGCTCAACTAGGTACATTTGCAATCAAAAGAATCTGTTCAAGAAACTGGTTGAAACAGAAGACAAAAATGTGTTTCTAAGTGATGCAAGTTCACTACAGGTATCAGGTATCAGTGAGGTATATCTTAAGATGTCTTCTGGTAGAGTCCTTACTCTGAATAAGGTTCTATATGCCACTACTGTGCGAAGGAATCTCATTTCTAGTGCTCTTTTGATGCAAGCTGGTATTAAGAAAACTGTAGAATCGGGTAGACTGATCTTGTGTAATAATGGAGTCTATGTTGGGAAAGCTTTCTGCTCAGGAAATATGTTTGTATTTGAAACAACTAAAGAAATTATGATTGATGTTTCTGCTTACTTAGTCTGTGATTTTAATACTTGGCATAGTAGATTTGGACATCTCAATGCTAATTTTTTTTCTAGTTAAAGCAGTCAAACTAAATCTCTGATCATCTGAAGAATGATATGAACAAATGTGAAATTTGTATAGAAGAAAAACATTCTAGAAAACTCTTCTCGAATCTTGTCTCTAGATCATTAGATTTGTTGGATCTAATTCATTTTGATTTAGCAGATTTTAAGAACAGTTTGAGCGGAGGACGTAAGAGATACTATGTAACTTTCATAGATGATCATTCAAGATTCTGCAAAGTTTACTTACTAGGCTCTAAAGATGAAACGTTGGAAGCTTTTATAATGTTCAAAACTGAAGTTGAGAATCAACTTGACAGAAAAATCATACGGATTAGATTAGACGGAGGAGCTACGTATGTAAGTGATGCATTCGATTCTTTTTGTTTTAAAAAGGAATTGTTCATGATAGAACTGTTCCTTACACTCCCCAACAGAATGGGATAGCTGAAAGGAAAAATGGAACTCACAAAAATCTGATGAATGCCATGCTCTTAAGTTCAGATTTACCAGATTCTTTGTGGGGAGAAGCTATTCTAACTGCATGCTATGTTCTTAATAAAGTACCACATAAAGGATTGGAAGTAACACCTTATGAGCTCTGGAAATGATATTGTCCCAACTTGTCCTACTTAAAGGTATGGGGTTGTTTTGCAAATGTGGGTTTGCCAAGTTTTAAACGAGCCAATATAGGATCCAAAACGGTAGATGCAATTTTCATAGGATATGCATCGAATAGTGCAGCATAAGGTGTTTAACTTTTGATAATAACAAGAGCTATTGTCAGATAATATAATCAAGAGATGTCGAATTCTTTGAAAATCTCTTTCCTTTTAAGGATTTAGTTGATGATTCTGGGAAACCTAATATCTCTTTGAAGCGTATACATAGTTTTAAAGAAACAAATTGTAAGTCTAGAGAACTAAAGAGGAGCAAAAGACAGAGAACTGAAACAAACTTTGTAACAAGCCTTATGGTTACACACAATGAGCTAAGTGAAGAGTTTGTCTTTATATTTCTTATAGAAAAAGATCCAAAGAATTTCTCAGAAGCTATGAATTCCATTGATGCTGTTTATTGGAAAGAAGCTATAAACAATGAATTTGAATCTATAATACTAATCATACTTGGGAGCTTGTTGAATTTTCCAAGGGTCGCAAAACAATGAAATGCAGGTGAATTTTGAAAAAAGTAGTTAAAATTCGATGGATCAATAGATAAATTTAAGGCAAGGCTCGTTGCACAAGGATTCACACAGAAGCAAGGGGTAGACTATTTCGATACTTATGCTCATGTGACAAAGATAGCCTCAATCAGGTTGCTTCCATCTCTTGTTTCATCTCATAAACTGTTTGTTCATCAAAAAGATGTTAAAATGACCTTTTTGAATGGAGATTTAGTAGAGGAAATATACATGAATCAGCCAGAAGATTTATTATAGAAGGTTAGGAATCAAAGGTTTACAAACTAAAGGAATCATTGTATGTGCATAAGCAAGCTGCTAAACAATGGTTTGAAAAGTTTAGCCGCACTTTGACTAAAAATGGTTTTGTGACAAATGAAGGCGACACCTGCCTGTTTAGTAAGAGATATGGTTCAGAGTATGTAATCATCAGTTTATATGTTGATGATATGATGGTAATAGGTACATCAATGGACACAATTTCAGAAACAAAATCATATCTATGTTTTAGATTCAGTGTGAAGGACCTAGAGGAGGTGATCTGATTCTGGGAATCAAGATTAGTAAGAAAGAAGGCTGTTATTCTTTTTCTCAAACTCATTATATAGAGAAAATTCTTAAGAGGTTTGGATATTGGGATAAGGTAATTCATCTGTACACTTGTGCAAAAATAGAAGTAATAGTGTGAAACAGTATGATTATTCATGTAAAGTATCTGATCAATTGCACAAGATCGGACATAGCTTACGCTGTTAGCAGATTAAGTAGGTACACACAAAATCCTAGTGCAGAACATTGGTCAGCTATAGATAGGTTGATGTGATACCTGAAAGGAACCAAGGATTGGAGTTTGAGTTATGATGGATCATCTAGTGTTCTTGTAGAATATTGTGATGTTAACTAGATAACTGACAGTGATGAAATCAACTCTAGCAGTGGGTTTGTTTTCACTTTAGATGGAGGTGCAATAGCATGGAAGTCAATCAAGCAAACATGTATAGAAAGGTCTACCATGGAATCAGAGTTAATAGCTCTTGAGTTGGCTGGACAAGAAGTCGAATGGCAGAGAGGTTTGCTAGCAGAGTTGCCAATGTTCAGTAATATGTATTCTTCTGTAGCCTTGAGATGTGATTCTCAAGCAGCAATTGCAGTAGCTAATAACAAACCATACAACGGAAAGAAAAGATATATAAGGATGAGACTTAGAGTGATAAGAGGCTTACTTGAAATTGGTGTGTTATCCTTGGAGTATGTCAAGTCATGAAAGAACATTGATGATCCTCTTACAAAAGGATTGTGTGGACGCTTAGTCCTGGATACAACCAAAGAATTGGACTAAGGTGACTTAAGTATAGTTTTCTGGGCTCCTTACTAAGTGATTTACTTATGAGAATTATTAGTTCAAAAGGTTAAACGAAAGAAAACCACTAGGATAATTGTACAGTCATGAAGGTGTTTGATGATACTCAGGGAAGAATGAGTTCAAATACTTATGTTTAGGAATATGTTTATTGATATACTTCACATTTGTAAAGTATGAAAATCAATAGATGTAATACAAACAAGTGAAGATTGTTTGAATTATTACATGAAACAAGTCTTGTGTATGTTTACATACATGTTGTGAAACACTCAACAAAAAATCTGATTTAAGTCATAAAGACATCATATTGATTACTCAAAGTTGTGTAGCAAGAGGAGGAATGTTAGGAATGTTACAAAATTGTGGACCTTTAGTTTAGATAAACATAATAAAGCAATGATTGAAAAGCCCATGAGATTGAAAACAACATTAACATTTCTAGTCGGTTTTGTTACACATAAAATGATCTTAACTATATAAGATCAAAGCTAACAGAAGAGTAAAATTGAGCTTCGGAACAAAAAGGGAATTGAGAGATAGAGAGAGAAGCAAGATTCACCATCTTCAAGCTAAGAGCTTAAGTGTATAGAGTGCAAGATCAATTCATCGTTCTCAGATAACTTGATTTGATTCACTGCATCTATTTCTTCTTCTTTATTCTTTCTTCTTTCTTTGTTGATGATTCTCTTCTACTGATTATGAAGTTTGACTCATCGGTTGTGTGCTTCACATCACATCTTCCGTGACAAGATTTGAGGACAAAGGATACTCTAAGGAATTTCACCATTGATTGATCTTCACAGAGATATTGGCGAATCAATCTCTTAAGTTCAGAAGCTACTGCTTCACCTATGTAATCTTTGGGTTTGAGTTTTGTGGTTTCTTGTCAGGTTTTGACTTTGCCGTTTCCAACAATTTGAAATCTTAACCTTTAACAAATTTTGATAAAAGCAGTTCTTGTGTTCATTGCGGTACAAAATAAGAGTAGGACTTGTTTGGCCTTGGTCTAGGCTTGATTTAAAACTTGTTTCATTTTGGATGATCTTAGTATGAGCACATTTGTATTGGACTTTTGTTTATACTGTCAGATTCCTTATGAATCTAAATTGCGTGTATGGATTTTGTTTTGGTCTGGATTTGTTTGGCTTTTGTCTCTGTTCATGTGGGGCTTAAACTTTTGTTTTGGTTGTCAAGTCTCTCTCCAACACTCTATGCTGCAGGTCTTTGTACTTTTTTTTGGTTAAATTTGTTTCTTTGAAGCGAAAAAACTTGTGCTTTCTAATGACTGCTCTATTGTAAATTTTGTGATTTTTTATATTTTTTGAAGGGTGAATTACTAGAATAGTCTTTTGGCATCCTATATTGACCATAATAGTTCAAAAAGATTTTAATTACAATTCTATTTTTTTTGGTATTTTCTATCCCGTTTTACCCCTGTTCGCTTTGGAAAAAAAAATTATGAAACTGCTATTAATGAATAATTCCACATCAGCAGAGAGAACAAACACGGAAAATTGTCCTAGTGTTGTAGGTTTTTGGCCATTAATTGTAGGTTTTCAGTTTCATTTGTTGTAGGTTTATTAGTGTTTTGTTGTAGGCTTTACTGAAATATTTGTTGTAGGTTTACTGTTCGGTTGTTGTAGGTTTTGTGGGATGGATATGTCTTATTTTCGACTTAGTTTTCATTGTTGTAGGTTTAATAGGTACTTTGTTGTAGGTTTATGTGTTACTTGTTGTAGGTTTTACTAAGGTATATGTTGTAGATTTACTGATCAGTTGTTGTAGATTTTGTGGGATGTATATGTCTTATTGGTCAACTCAGTTTTCTTTTGTTGTAGGTTTATAGTTTCAATGTTGTAGGTTTAATAGGTTCTTTGTTGTAGGTTTTAGTGAGGTCTTTGCTGTAGGTTTACTTATCAGTTGTTATAGGTTTTTTGGGATGGATATGTCTTATTATTGTAGGTTTAATAGGTTCTTTGTTGTAGGTTTAATAGGTTCGTTGTTGTAAGTTTAATTGGTTCTTTGTTGTAGATTTACTGAGGTATTTGTTGTAGGTTCACTGATCAATTGTTGATGTATATGTCTTATTTGTCGACTTAGTTTTCTTTGTTGTAGGTTTAATAGGTTTTTTGTTGTAGGTTTAATAGGTTCTTTGTTGCAGGTTTTAATGAGGTCTTTGTTGTAGGTTTACTGATCAGTTGTTGTAGGTTTATGCGATGGATATGTCTTATTTTTGACTTAGTTTTCATTGTTGTAGGTTTAATAGGTACTTTGTTGTAGGTTTATTTGTTACTTGTTGTAGGTTTTAGTGAGGTCTTTGTTGTAGGTTTACTTATCAGTTGTTTTAGGTTTTGTGGGATAGATATGTCTTATTGTTGTAGTTTTAATAGGTTCTTTGTTGTAGGTTTAATAGGTTTTTTGTTGTAGGTTCAATTGGTTCTTTGTTGTAGGTTTACTAAAGTATTTGTTGTAGGTTCAGTGATCAGTTGTTGATGTATATATCTTATTTGTCGACTTAGTTTTCTTTGTTGTAGGTTTAATAGGTTCTTTGTTGCAGATTTTGCTTAGGTCTTTGTTGTAGGTTTACTGATTATTTGTTGTAGGTTTTTTGGGATGGATATGTCTTATTTCTCGAGTTAGTGTTCTTTTGTTGTAGGTTTTATTGGTTCTTTGCTGTAGGTTTATCAGTTCTTAGTTGTAGGTTTAAATGATGTTTAATTGATTTTTTGTTGTAGGTTTTTGTGCTCTTGGTTATAAGCCTTTTTTTCCTAGGTTTGGTCTTTGTTGTAGGTTTAATTATCATTTGGTGTAGGTTTTGTGATTATGTGTTGTAGGTTTTTCAGTTGGTTTGTTGTAGGTTTTTCATATGTATACCCTAGAATGTGAAAATACCATTTTACTCCAAAATTCAAACATATCTATCTTCTTCTTCCCCAACACAACCATGACGGATAAATCTCATGAGAGCAATCTCATGGGAGCAATCTCATGGTCCTGCAGGGAACAATCTCTCAGGATACATCCTCTTTTCTGTCATTGATCTGCAACACAAAATAAAATGAGTTATCATCATTTCAAAAACTCTACAAAAACTATACTGTAAACCTACAACACTATAGAAACCTACAAAACTACGCCATAAACCTACAACACTATGTCAGAAACCTACAAACACAATTCCATAAACCTACAACACAATTCCATAAACCTACAACAAAACAATCTGAAAATTACCAAAACCTACAATAAAAACCTACAACAAAGCAATCTAAAAAATTTTGATTTTTTTTTAATTTTTTTTAAAGTTTTTTTTTTAAATTTTTTTTAGTTTTTAATTATTAAAAAATTTTGAATTTTATAATTTTTCGAATTTTTTTCAAATTTTTCGAATTTTTTAAAAAATTCGACTTTTTAAAATTTTTCGAATTTTTTAAAAAAAAAATTTCGAATTTTTAGAATTCTTTTTTTACTTTTTTTAAAAAAAATTAAAACTTTTTAAGAATTTTTTATTTATTTCATAATGTCATTTTCGTAATAAAAACGAAAACCAGAAGAAAAAAAATTAAATCAGAATGACATGATAGTAATAAAACGAAAATTTAAGAAAAATATGGACATTTCCACACTTTCACTTTTTTATAGGATGACAAAAAATTATTCTAGTAATTAGATGATATTGAACTATTTCAATAATTCTTAAAGGTAACAAGCTGTGTAATTGATATTAGAACACTGTAGCAACTTGGTGAAGAGTTAGAGTCATGGCGTGGGTTTTACAAGAGCATTAGACCTACCCAAACTTACAGTTTTTTTCCTTTCTTTTGTAGATATGGCTTCAGCTGCATTTATCGAGCCCTTCCAACTTCAAAGTCATTGTCCGATATTGCAGCTTCTTGGAAAAGAAGCTCTATCAAAGCCATTGTCTGATTCTGATCGAGTTATCTCGTCTCTGTTCTATGAAAATGTCATCGTTATATTGTTAAGTAATTACATTTTGCTTAGTTGATACTCATGTGTTCATAAGTCTACTGTACATAGCCAAAACATTAAGTGCAGATTTGCAAACAACTTATTCTGACAAGCCCACTAACGTAAAGATTACAAGCTTTTCTTCTCCAAGTAGCAGTCTCTTTTGTGCTGCCTGATCATTACTCCTTTTAACGCATATGTCTTGGACTTTTGTTTATACCATCAGTTTAAGTCATTTTCTATATAACAAATATATTTTCAACTTTAATTTACATCTTTCCAATAGCAGCTCTAAATTCTGACGATGAATATATACGTTTTCAATCATATGAAGCTATAGTTATAAATAAAAATACAAATTTGGTATTCGGATATCCACGGATACACTGGGTAATCTAGAATTAACTGGATTTTATTTTGCTAGCCCAAATTCTATTGGGTTTTTAAAAAATAATAAAGAATGGCTTCGGCCAGGAGACTTTCAATGTGTTACACTGACGTGATAACCAACTACACTGCGAAACCGTAGTTACTCTTTAGTCAAAATTGCTTGCATAGACTAGACTATAAGGAGTCTATAAACCGGAAAACTGCAAACCGTCTCATTTTTTTTATAAACCGGTCGGTTCTCGTCTTGATTTAGATGCAGATTTTTGATCGCAGGGTTATAATATTCTCCTACACCGTCGCTACTCCGTCTTGTTTCTCGGCGTTCGACTGTGCACCTTGTCTTTCAGGTAAACTCTTGAGCTAATCATGATTCCTAAACAAATAAGGAATTTCGATTCCCTCCTTGATAGTTAGTTTTTGCCGATCCCGAAGCGTCGTAGAAAGGCGTTACAGTGGGTTGGCTGAGTAGATAGCTCGTGACGCAGAACGCGGCGGCGTCGGCGTCGGCCGGGGGCTCTCTCACAGACGATTAAGCTGCATTTACAGCTTCAATGCCTTTCTTATCTCAATTTTTGATTCGTTGTTCTTAAAAATTTTGTAGGTAGTGAACTTTGAGGGAAGTAAAGTCCAAAAGAGAGTTTCCTTGTTTGTGGTCATTCTTCTCTTCACGAAAGGATGGAAGATAAGGGAAAGGGTCTGGTGGGAAAAAATGAGGGAAACTTGTTTTCTGAGTTAGAAGAGGGTCCAAGCAACATGGAAACTGAGAAAGAAGTACATGATGATGCTAGTGGTGATAACTATGATGATGAAGACGTAAACAGTGATGAAGAAGGTCAGGTAGATGATGATGAGGGTGATGACTCTGAAGAAGGAATTGAATTTGATGCTGAAAGTGAATTTTCAAAGACGTTTGAACGCCTTGAGTATGAAGCTCTGGCTGAAAAGAAACGTAGAGCACTTTCTGATTCTCAACGGTTAGTTTCTCTTTATCCTTTTATTTTTATTTTTTTGTGTACAATGTTTCAAGATGCAGTGACAATAATGTTTGACCCAGTTTATTTTCTCTATGTGAAAATCAATATTCCTGAGATTGTGCAATTATTAGAATTCCCTAAATGTATCTTTCTTACTTTACTTTCTTGCTGGAGGAGTCCTCAAACTAAAGTATCACTCCAACTTGAAGGGCGGATATGCATACTCATAAGTTCTATTTTTCCAAGTGCTTTATACTTGCGAATGTAATTCTAAAAGTCTATATAAGTGACTTTTAGATGGATTTGTTGGTCAAGTACATCCCTTGTGTTGCCCTACATTTCTTTTGTGCTGATTATTTATTTGTTTATGGACAGTGATGTTTCAGGGAAGAGAACCAAGTATGACGCCTTTACCATTTCCAATAGCACCTCGGGCGTGGAGGGGTTCATGGAATTCTTGTCTTCTGGTCGCCGACGGAAATCGAGAAAGGTGTGTGTTTCCTACAATATCTACTATTTTATGTCCCAGTTTAGCTTGTTTTGCATTGTCTCATAAATCCATCTATCACAGCGAGAACCTCAACCGTTTCTCTGTTATTAAGCATTAGCTTTATTTAAAAAAAACTCTTGAACTGCATGTTTGTTCTTGAACCCATTCAAATTAGAAACATGGATATCCCGTGTTTCTGCGGTTGGCAGGTAATCTGTTTTGTACTTCACTTGTGTATTCTCCGGTGATGCACTCCAACAACATTATACGAGTCCATATCGAGCTGGTAATACTACATATCTTGCCTCCTATTTCAAATTGTGTTTTCTAAATTTCTGCAGCATAAAAAAAGGGGTAGAAAACATGGGTCAAAGAAAGAAGTCGCACCTGACATTCTAAAGAGGTTTAGGGAGGCTCTTTTTCTTCATGCCCATGGCCATGACATTGAGGTAATCTAGGTGAAGTGTTTATTTTCTGTTGTTATGGGCCTTATATAGAGAAAAGCAAAGCTAAGGATCACTCTGCATAGTTTCCTGAAAAAAAAATTTGCTCCTTGTGTACCACAATATCGTTTGAAGATACATATCAGAAATTAGTGCTTTGCCCTAAATAGTGTGTGTGTGTGTCGTTTATATATGAACTGATTTATGTGGATTTGCTTTCTTCCAGGCTTTACCTATTTTATTAGATGTTATTAAGCAAGCACCAGCCTTCGATACTGCATATTATTGCCTTTCGCGTGTTTCTGAGCAACTTGGTAGGACCGAGTCATCATCTACGGAAGCATTAAAGATTGCTGCATATATCAAAGGTCCAAAATCACCTTTTTGGAAGTTGCTCTATGAGAGATTCAAGTAAGCTTTCTCTGTTCATGCCAGTGTTCATATGCGTTATCTTGTAGACTTGTACTACAGAAATGGCAAACGCAAAATACTTTTCAGCTGATACCCTTGGTTTGTCAATAATCAGTATCGTTATGTCAGATTAATTGTTTGACAGTAGGTTTTACTGAAAGATTGTTGGGCTTGCAAATGATTAAGTAAATGTTTTTTTCCTTGCTAATATACAACCTTAGGGAAGACGAGTAGCACAAATAGAAGGAATATAGAAAGAAAGTGACGGGTGGTGGTGGGGAAATGGGAACCTCTTTTTCTGTTTTGTTTAGAATTTGTACTTGATTGTGGCAACCAAGATAACATAAAGTAATTGATTTTAGGGAACAAGAGGACATGTCGACAGCTAGGAGCTATGCATCCAAAGCAATACAAGCTGATCCAGATGATATTCCTTTGAAATATGAATATGCAGTTCTCTGCCTAAATGCAGGAAAATATAAAGAAGCTGCTGAAACCTATGAGCAAATATTTTGTCGGTGTCCTGAGAGAACTGAAGTACTCAAGTCGGGGATAGAGGTATTAGCTTAATGACTAGAAAATTCTTCTCATTGTTAACCCCTGTGATGTGAGTTCTCCAAAAAAACAACTGGCTATAGCAACTTTATGAATTTATTTTTATGCTGTTCTTTTCAGTATTTCCTTAAATCTGGAGAGGGTGAGCGAGCAGCAAGCATCTTAGAGGATCATATCAAATCCCATTCATCTGAAGTTGGGCATGATATCTTGGATTTACTAGCTTCTGTTTTCATGCAAATTAATGCGCATGATAGAGCTCTTAAGTATATCAATGACGTGCGCCAGATTTACCGTTCCGGAAAAGAACTGTTTTCCAGCTTGAAAATCAGACAAGCCATCTGTCATGTTCACCTTGAAGAAATGGAGCAGGCAGAGGTATGTATTTCTATATTATAAAAGTGCCCATCTCTTATTGCAAAGATTGCTTTTAAGCTACTCTTATTCTTGTAATAGATCTATTTGCCATCTCTGTATTCCTAAAATTCTGTATTTTTCTCAATTTCATGTTTCACAGTTTTCCACCATGTGAAATTGTGAACTATGTCAGCTCTCTTATGCTATATCTTGTACCTGCCTATATTATTCACATCGTTGCTGTCAGATGTTAATCCTTATCAATGATGTTGCCTCCCTGATCTGCAGACTGCGTTAAGTATTCTACCATGGGAGGCTGTATCAGAACATCCAGAGCTCATTACCAATCTGGCTGATAAGCTAACAAACGTTGGGAATTTTCGCCCTGCTCTTAAATACTATTTAGCAGCAATCAGTGAACCTGTGAATGTATGCAGATCACCAGTTCCTGCTCCATTTTTCCTCTCTTACAACCTTTGCCTCACCCCTTGGATAACTAGATTTGTGCTTCTCCTTGTAGAATGGCTATTTGTTTCTGAAAATTGCTCGTTGTTATACATCACTGGCAGAACGAGAACAGGCCATTGTTTTCTACTTTAAAGGTACTTTCATTCATTGAGTAAGAGGTTGATTTTGTTGTTGTGTATATGTATTTCCTAGAATGAAAGAGCGCTTAGATGTTTATCCCTCTCTTTCAAGAATAGAAGGAATGAAACAGTTACACCAGTGCATAGTTGTATTAATGCATGTGATGTAGTGCAAATTGAAAATGGTATCGTCTGTTGTCGTTTCGATTGTTCATCAGCTTCTATTCGATTTCTTGCTGACTAAAATCTTCCTCAGCTCTGAATGAACTCAGTGATACGGTTGATGCTCGAATAGCTCTGGCTTCGCTTCTCCTGGAAGATGGGAAACGAGATGAAGCTGTATCAGTGCTTTCTCCTCCAGAAAATCCAGGTTAGTAGAGAAATTGATAATTTATTTTTTGCCCATATTATTTGAGCGAGTGCATAATTTATCTGAGATTTGGTTATCATGGTTCATTACTTTATTATACAGCACTTTGACTGCTTAGTTGCAAAATTCTGTGATAAGTAATGATTGTGCTACTTTTTCAAAGTCGAATTTGGCTCCTGCTTTTTTTCAATCTATTAGTTATGTTATTTGCATCCGATGGTGTTGCTGTGTGTCCATATATTATCAGATTGCTGACAGTTGTTATTTTCTTGAAGTGTAGATTTCGACACTATTAAACTGAAGGCATGGTGGGTAAACAGAAAGATCAGGATGAATCTTTGTCAGATCTATCATTCAGAGGGAATGCTTGAGGACTTCGCCAACACAGCACTGCAGTTGGTTCTGAAGTGGGTGTGGCGGCGGACGGTAATATCCCTATATCCAGTGGTTTGGAATGCGTTCTTACATAATAAAACTGCAAAAGTAATTATGAACATAAATAACCACTGCTTCCTTAAGAAAAACGTAATTGGGTCCATCTAAACATCCAGCTTTTTTAGGGTTTGTTCGTTTAAGATAAGCAGAATGTAGTTACGTTAAGTTTTATATCCTGGCCTTACTCTCTATTTGCACTCCCTGATGCAAAATTAGGTGAAGGGGAAAAGAAAGCGATTGGTTCTTTCAGAGCATCAAAGAAACAGAAAACGCCGACGTCCTAGAGATCCTCAAGCTTCCGAGTAACTATAACATATTTTCACCACAACCTTAAAGCCTTGTTATTCCTGTCTGCACATTATTATTAACTTTTGTTCGGAAACATATTGGGAAGGTTGAGAGGTGGACCAAAAAAGTGGCGCAAAATCAGGGCAACACTAAATGAAACCAAAAGAATTAGAGAACGTGCTGCTATTAAAGCTCATAACGAAGAGATCTGCAGTGGATCTGAGGTATCTATCAATCTACACACAGTTACACCTTCCCCTGTTACCTGATAAGAACTTTTACCACAATACTTTTGTGTTCCACCTACCCAAATGTGGTTACTTATTGTGGGTGACAATTTGCCTGACTGTCTTTTTATACTGACCATCATTGCCGACTCTGTCCTCTTTGCTTTAGTTACCGTAATCTTGTTCGTTTCATAGTGGCCGTTTATATTGATCGGGTTATCTTTCTGTTTTTTTTACTCAGGAAGAAGCTATCAAGGATGAAGAGTATCACCGTCTCTTTGTGGATGTAACTGCCTGATTCCTTTTAGCATATGCAGTACACTGTACATCAGTGCTTTTACATTAAAGAAGTTCTTAATAATGACCGTGTAACTTCCTTGATGCCAATTTGCGTCGTGTTGGTCATGACTCTTTAAGTTGTCTGACTTGTAGTTGTGCAAAGCATTGGCATCCCTACAACGATATTGGGAAGCTCTGGAGATAGTTAATCTGGCTCGAAGATTGGATGCCAAAATGCTGCCTGTTGAGAAGAAAAAGGAGCTTCAGTCACTTGGAGCTAGTAACCCCCTAACCCAACTTTGATATCTACTTTCCCTAACGACTAACAGATAAATCATCTTCATTTACATTTTTCCTGTTGAGTATGTTTTTGTTGTTTATGCAGTTTTCTTCTTTTAATGTTTACAGAAATCTCGTGTGATACCATGGATCCGAAGCAGTGGTTCGACTGTGTAAGATCTGTCATTCAGCAACATCCTTATCGTTTGAATGCATGGAACTGCTACTACAGTGTCATTTCAAGGTAAAGAGTGTCACTTAACTCGGAAAGTATTTTAAGCATGTTTTGTGTACGCCTTTACAGTAAGAAGTCATATTATGATGTGCAGACTAGGGAAAAGAGCATCGACTGAAGCTAAGTTCATGCATCACTTAAGAAGCAAGTTCAGAGATTGTGTACCGCCTATTCTAATTGCTGGTCATCACTTCACCGTGACAAGCCGACATCAAGATGCTGCAAGAGAATACCTTGAAGCATATAAACTAATGCCTGATAGTCCTTTAATTAACCTCTGTGTGGGTACGTGTGTATTCATATTGTTCTCTTTCACTTTCCCGAGGTCCCAAAATTAGCTAAGGTTAAAGTGGCGCCTCTCTTTCTTTCTATGCAGGAGCTGCGCTAATCAACTTAGCCCTTGGTTTTCGACTCAAAAACCGACATGAGTGTCTAGCACAAGGCTTTGCATTTCTATATAACAATATCAGAATTTGCAGTAACAGTCAGGAGGCATTGTATAATGTTGCCCGAGCGTATCAGCACGTAGGACTAGTGACTCTTGCAGCTTCGTACTACGAGAAGGTTTTAGCGGTTTACGTGAAAGAATACCCGATGCCAAAACTGCCTAACGAAGATCCAAACGTTGCGGAAGAGCGTAAGCCTGTGAATTGTGACCTACGCAAAGAAGCTGCACACAATCTACATCTGATCTACAAGCAGAGTGGAGCGTTTGATCTATCGAGGCAAGTCTTAAAGGATCACTGCACTTTCTGAGTCTCGTTATGTTGCAAATTCTACAGCTAAATTATTTAAGTAATTTGTCCTTTAATTATTTTTGACTTAATTTCTTTATTCGGATTCAAGAAAATGAAACTGAATTTAAATTCATTCTCTATGCTTTTGTTTCAATTAATTCGGTTTATAGCGGTTAACAAATGGAATCAAAACTGGGCAGTAAAGATCACCAAGATAGCAACAAAATATATTCCTTAACAGAAAGCAAAGACGTTTTGCTCAGAATTGATCATTCTTCTTGCGGAAGCAGACCCGACAATCCGCCGTAACTAGGAGTAGACTGAAAATGAGAATTGTGTGATTACAGTACCTGGAGCAGATCAAAACGAGAAAAAAGTGCAGAGGACATCATGTCATGCGATCCTTCTTCAAGCATGTTCATTATCTGCAGTTAAAGCTCCACTGATGAGATCCGGCTGCCTTTCTCTAGATAAGAGTTGTGTTTCAATTAAGTCGACTAAGATCCTCTTACCTGAGGGTAAAACTCCTTCCGCTCTGGAAGAGAATATATAATTAAGCTCTTTATGCCACGGATCTGGAACACGAGAAACCATCAGCTCAATTCATCTGAATAGTAATTTCATCATGGAACATAATAGAAAACCAAAGATGATCATTATAATCAAAAGACCTTGTATCTCCAATAAAAGTATGCTCTCTCAGTGTAAAGCATGATCTTTCGGCTCCCAACAAAAAATCGTTCACGTGCCCGGGATATATCTGAATTTTTTGCGTATCTGGAAAACAATTTACAGTTATATACCATCCGATGACAGAATTCAAATAATATTGAAGCAGAATATTCAAAACAGGGAAAAAGAAATTGGTCTCACTCTCCAAGAAGACAGAAAGACGCATTCTGCGACTTCAAAAAGTTTCTAAGCCTGACGAACTCGAAGTAAGAATGGATAAAGATCATTACTCCTCCCTGCAAGCATATGATTATAATAAAACATTCAAGCTCACGAATTTATGTAAAAACAATAAAATCTTAACGATTTTTTCATGGCAACTTCAATTAGAGGCATCAAAATACTTCAGCCTTTGAATGATGGGAGTACCTGAACAGAATCTTTAATCTTTGGGAAAATCTGTGATAAACAAAAATAAACAGTATCAAAGTTGATATTATGTTTAGCAGTAAACAGAAAACTGAAAAAAAGAAAGTGGAATATGTGCGATGACCCTACTTTCAATGGTATACAGACAAGCCAAATGCGACAACGTACTATATCACCCTTTAAATATTTATTCATGAACATCTATTAATTACAGAAGCAAAGCTACTAAAGAAATTAAAAATAGACCTTTTTAGTAAAGTATTCAAGACGAGCATCATCGACTTGGTCCATGGACTCTGCATCAAATTTTTCATAAATCTGCAACACAGACAGAGAAATCAGATGTCTAGAACATTCATTGTGTAAGCAAGATAAGTTTATACCTACGGACAGGGAGCAACACTTTCTGAAGAACACCTTTGTATTTACACGCCAGCTTCATCTGAATATAGATTTAAAGAAAGTGTAATGGGGCAATTTTAATTCAAAAGTAAAAATGAAAGACAAGTTAATTAAATCCCAAAATTTGGTATGGGGAACACATAATAGTTCAATTCAAATCACAGTAACACCTTTTCTCTATCCATCCGATTAATCATCTTATCCCCTCACAATATTACCAAACAATAAAGGTACCCGAAATACATGTCGACATGTATAGGAATAATATGTTGAAAATGTGCCCCACCTTTCCTTTATAGTTCAAGCAATGGCGATTGAATAGAGAATTGATTTCTGAAACAAAATATTAGTTGGTGTTGATGCTAAGACTCAACACTCGTAAGAATCGTGGAACTTTGAATCGAATACTTTATTGAACGAAAATAGATTACAAACGAAGATCGAACAATTCGCTTGCTTGACTAACAAGCTCTAGGGTTTTCTCTCTCTCTATTTTTCTATCTCTATTTCCGGCGAGCATGGAGAAGGTCGGTTGCTCACTTAGTCGGCTGCGCTTTTCGTGCTCGCCCACAAAGATGTTACGCGGCTCGTCTAACCTCCTGCTCGGCCCATCTTCTCTAATCCATTACTATTGGGCCTCTTAAGGATNCCCCCCTAGCTTTTGAAGCGGCTTAGTCGGTTCAGAAGCGTATCGTGTTGAAGATTTTTCCTTTTCCTTTGATAAGCTCACATCTTCGAGAATCTAGGTTTTCCATGCTTGATTTGCTTTCGTTCCATCTTCTATTTATACCGGTCCTTTGTCTTCTTTCTTTTGTATTCCTAAGTGACTTTTGGAAGGATGTCTTCTACAGACTGCGTAAGCAAAGACGCTAAAACCAATGGTTCTCATTCTTTCTGTGTTCCTAGAGTTTTTGCCTTCGGTATTTCATGTCTCGAGGATGACTCGTGTTATTTTTCTTTCAGGTCGCAATCCCCGCTCCCGCGGAGGCCGAAATCGTCCTCGTTCGATGGTGTACACGCGCCCCAAGGCTGGAGGAGCTTTGTCTGGTGATCTTCCTCTTGTTGGCCGGAGGAAGGTCAACGAGCACCTGGGCAAACGATCGCGTGCGGATAGTACTTGCGATGACATGGTGATTTCCACTGACTCGGAGAAAGAGGGCGAGCAACAACTTTCCAGTGTTCCTACTTCTGCTCGTGGAAAATGTCCTGATTACGTCGCTCCAAAATTTCATTGGAGGTTCTCGCACACTCAAAATTGCCCCATAACCGAGGACAAAGATGCTATGTCGATCTTCCTTCGTCACTTTAAACACCGCGGCTGTGCTATCCTCGCGTTTTCTGACATGGCGGAGAGCGCGACTTAGTCCGATGTTCAAGACAGTTTTGGACAGGTAGAACAATTTTTGCCGGTTTGCTTACTATTATTGCATATGACAACGTTACTTATTCTTTTGCAGGCCGTAGCAGCTTTGAACCGCTATGTTAGCGTGTGCGAAGCTCGATTCTCGTCTCCCGTTGCTCATGAACCAAACAAGACAGTTGATACCTTGGCAAGCATGCTCAGCGCTGCTCAAGAAAAAGAGACAAAAAATACGGCCGAGCTTAAGCGCCTCTCAAGTCGTCTTGTTTTGGTGAATAAGAGGATCTTCGAACTTGAAGGCTTATTGCAGCAGGAGCATCTTGCTCGGGAATCTTCCAC
>OVBA01003236.1:254-29048 GCA_900406435.1 Lepidium aucheri | reverse complement strand
AAGAAAAAGAAAAGAATGAATGAATAATCGGGCAGCAAAATTTTAATGAGACGGAACCATTTAANATGCTAAGCTTAGGGAAGTCGAAACATGTACTTGTTGATCTCTAGTCTCTTTTGAGGACCGCACCAAAAAGAAATAAGAAATTAGACTTGTACCTTTAGAGACCAGTTTAGGTGATAGGAATCTATAGGTTGTATGTTATGTTTAAGGATGATTACGTTGCGGTTTACAAAATGATAGAGCCCACATGTGGATTACGGTTTAGCTTAAGCAAGTTGTTCGTTAGACAAGATGTTCCCACTTTGTGTGTAACTTTTCCATTTTAGGTCATTGCACTTGCTTGATCCCAAGCAAGATCTAAGTTTGGGGGAGCTGATATATCTGGATTTTAATCCTTTTTAGGACCATTCTTATAGTCGTTTTCCATCCATATCATAGCATTTGTATCATTCTAGAGTCCTTTTAGGGTAATTTTCATGTTTTGCACATGCATACCATACATTCTGCATATGGAGCGGATTTAGGTGTTTTAAGGAGCATTTTGGAGCCAAATGGATGCAAGGAATGGGGCAGGCAAACTTCGGAAGACTTGGATGAACAAAGAAGCAGAGAAGCCAAAGTTTAGCCTCCCTCGCACCTCAGCCTCGCACTACCAAGGGCGAGGACTGACTGAAGAACCTTGCCTCGCATTATTGCCTCATGTGTAGACCTCGAGGATGACATAAGGACCTCACCCTTGTGGAGAAGATCTCACCTCGCAGCCAAGCCTCGACCTTCTACCCCGATGACCAAGATTAGAACCACTCCTTCGTGCCCAAGCTTGCGAAAGGACTCCGAGGGAAAGATTCCTGGTTGACCGACTTAGGTCGGTTTGACCATTAGGGTTATGCAAATGACCCTATAAATACCCTCTAATCACTCTCTTATCATTTTTATCTGTTGTTTAGCCGAAAAAACTCTCTCTATTTTTGTGGTTGCTTTCTTTTATGCTTGTTAAGGTACTTTGATGATTATGCTTAAGTTTTAATGGAATGATTTTGGATTGATCATCATCTTTTACTTTCTGCTCTTTATTTTATTGTTGTTTATGTTTATGCTAATGAGATCTCCTCCGATCCTCCACTCTCAAGCCATGAGACGTGAGTAGATCCTTGTGGATCTCGAGGATAGAGAGATCGGAGGTGAATCCACTGTTTCACTCGCCGAGCAAACAATGATCTGAATCCGATCTCTTCTTACATGGCTAGGCTTAAGGCTGATCTCTCCCTGATCAAGAGAGATCTGATTTGGGCCATGACCTAAGGCTAGCGCTAAGGGAAACGAAGACCAAGTGCCATGTGAGTGATGGTTTGATCAACTAAGTAGAGATCTATCATGTGGGTCAACTATTAGATGTATTGGATTGAACTTTAAGCTTCTCATTCGGCATGATCGTGGCTAGCGCCGTAATGGATCAGCCAGATTGGAAAGGGGTCTTCACCGTGAGAACGGGTTGATCTAAGCTTGTCCCGGTCTAGGGATCACCTTATATAGCTCGGCAAGGTTAGATCGGCGAGTTTACCGCCGATCAAACCCCTCCTATCCTCTAGATTCACACTTTACATCCCAGTTTTGTTTATTGCTATCATCTTGCTCTGTTTCTTAAGCGTTTCTCTGTTTTAGATGTTCAGGTTCTGTTTTTAATTTGTCCTTTTGTCTATTTTGTCCTATTGGCTAGATTGCAAGCTCACTAGAAAACATAGCCTATCTTTGTGACAGATTGATAGGTTTCCTGGACTAGGAACTAGTAGTAGATAGATTGATTACAAGCACCTCCTGAGTATTGGTTCGACATCCCATTTACTTACCACTATGCTTCAATGATTTGATCTCTTAGGTTAAAAATCTTGTTGTCACTATCCATTGTTCTAAATGTCATTTTCTCAATGTCTTGCTCCCTCATTCTTATTTGATGATAACCGGACCTAAGATCAAATTTGGAAAACACACAACATCATCAAGTAATTGGTCAATTACTAGGATAGGAAAACGGCCAGGAATTGTACCTCTATTAAGAGCTCGATAATCTGCACAAAAGGCCATCCACCATCTTTCTTTCCAACCAACAAAACTGTACTTAAGAGTGGCTATAGCTGCACCTAATAATCCCTGCTTTCAACATCTGAGCAACAAGTTCCTCCATTGATTTCTTCTGAGCATGAGGACATCTATAGGATCTCACGTTTATAGGACCAGAACCATGAACTGGGGTAATAGCATGTTCACAACCTCTTAAAGGGAGGTATGAAAGTGGGTTCCTGAAAGACATCAGAGAACTACTGCAATAATCTTCTCAATTGGGTAGAATGAGATGGAGTAGTAGAACGACCAGAATTCTAAATATTTGACTGTGATTGTACCAACACCTGCATAGACTTCTTTCTTTATTTACCATTCGGAATGAAATCCAAGTGAAGAGTTGGATCACCTCGTAATGTCACAAATTCACCATCGTACCAAAAAGCAAGCTCATGTATAGTCCACTCAAGTTCACAACGACCAAGAGTATGAAGCCATTTCACCCCAAGTATAATATCTGCACCACCCAGTATCAAGGCAATAAAATTAGCCTTAAACTCCAAAGAAGACAAAAAGAACTGTACTCCTTTGCAAACACCAGAGCTCTTAACAATAACCCCATTACCCAAAAGCACATCATTGTGAGGGATGTACACTAGTTTCAGCTTTGTTTGCTGAAGAATGGAAGGAGAAATGAAGTTATGGGTAGCTCCACTATTCAACATAACCACCACTTCTGTTGGACCAACCTTGCCTCTCAATTTGGTTTAAAAATGATCTCTTCACCATAATAATCGTGGAGTTGTTTATCTTCCAAAGCAACTCAGTATCCTCCACAATAATCATCACTTCTAACTCTTTCTTTACAGTTATGTTTAAAACAATAAGGTTCATCACATTTGAAGCACATACCTCTTCTTTTACGGTATGCAAATTCAGCAGGAGACAAATCATGCGGTCCCTTGTTCTTATAAGAACCCACACTTGTTTGAGATTTGGTACTGCAACTATTACCAACATTTGGAGAAACAAATTTCTTTGACAAAGATGGTTGTACTGACTGCTTTCTGGAAAACTCTTGAGAAGTTCTTGCAGACAAATTTGTAACAGATTCACAAGACAAAGCTTTAGTAAAGACTTAAAAAATCAAAGAAGGCTCCATTTCCAGAACTAAAGCAATCATAGCCCTCAACCCTTGAGGCTTCAACATTTTCACCACTTGCTTCAACTGAGGCTTTTAACCTTAAGAGAAGATATAAATTTTATCTTGTTGAGATAAACCACGAAAATGAAATACTAGATCTTCAAACTTATGAAGGTAATCCTCAATAGAACCGGTCTGTTCAAGAGCAAAGAGTTTATCACGAGGTGAGGCATCACAAGACTTGGCAAAACGAAGCAATAATCTCTCTCCAAAATCTTTCCAATCTCGAAACAAAGCTCCCCCAGATTCATAATTAAGCCAGCTCAAAACATTACCAACTAAACTCACAGAGATTAGATTCAGATTTGAACCTCAGTATACTTTTCCAATGTAGAGAAACGTTTGGAAGAGTTTACCCAAGCGTACGTATCACCGCCAGAGAAACTAAGGAGTCCGACCTTCTTTAAAACAATTTATCTATCAGTTAAGGCTGCGCTAACTCCTCTATCTTGAACAGATTCAGATTCACAAATAGGTTCTGATATGTGAACAAGTTCAAAAATAAGTATCGATTCTTAAGAAGAAACATATACCTCACGATTAGAGATAAATCGATCAATTACATATGGAATATTGATCGGCTTATGAAGAAGAGATGTACCGTGAATCTCTTGAAGCCAAACAAAAATTTGTTCAACTCGATTGACCAAAAAATCCAGACACTCCTTCATCTCTATCTTTGATTGTGACAATTCCGCTGCAACGTTCTTAACATGCTCAGCACCTTGAGCCGTATTGATATCTTCATTCACCGCTGATTTAGCTTATTTCATCATAACTGGCACTCTGAAGCTGAGCTCATGCACCAATTGATCAAATTTTGATCAGAATACTTGCTTTATTACTGTAGATGTGATCAGAAAGTATAATGGTGATGTCACAGAGTTTTAACCATATTATCTTACTACAAGTGCACAACAACGTAGTAGTACACAAGAAATTAAATCTATGAGAACCAAGTAGTCACACTATCAACTTTCAGAATCAAACTAAAGCTAAGACAAACAGAGTAATTGGTTGCGAGTAAACGAAACAGAAACTAAAGCGATGTAACTCAATTAATTAAAATATCAAGTTTAGGGAGATTCGTTGGGAAACCAAGGAATTAAACGAGGAATCTATTCAAGGTAGACTTCAGATCAAGCTCGACTCTGACATAACTATATAGCCAACCCACTGTCGTGGTGTCGCCTACTATACCTACCAACCTATAGGTCCTAAACTGTCGTTTGGTTCTAGAAATCTAGATATGTATTATCGATAAGGTGTGATCAGTCCACAATTAGCCATAAGATCAACTTTCTTCGATTAAAGACTAATTGCTTATCTTAAGCAGTCGAGGTACATAACAAGCTTTTGGAGAGTTAGGTAACCTTAAATCATAGGATAGTTAGCCACTTTAACCTAGGCATTAAGATCAACAATAGATGGATAACACATACAACATAACAACCTATTTGTTCCTAATTCATCAATTCGCTAAGAACCCTAGAAAAACCTTGAACCTGATTGGAGAACTACTAAGACATGATTGAAGAAAAGAAAGCAATAGACATGGAAGAAAGCATGATTAAATTGAAAATTAAAAAGATAAGGTTCATAATTCTTCTCCAAAGTTGCACAGAACAAGTTCTTCCCCTCAGAGTAGCCGCAAAAGAAAGTTACAAAAAAAACCTACTTGTATCGAAAGTGTTTTATACAAAATAAGGAAAACTCAAGATTCGCATGTTCAAGGATTGATCGATCCAGATGTGGATCTATTGGTCTAGAGAAGATTAGTCAATCTCATTTACAGCTGGTCGATCTTCAGGTCGAGCGCATGTTTTGGAGATTGGGAGATCGGTCGATCAGGTGGAGGTTGGTCAATCATTAGGTTGAGCACAGTTTCTGCCGTTGTGTGGGGTCGATCAATCGATCCAGTTACAGATCGATTGATCTTGATGTTACAGGATCTCTCCGAATTGCTTCTATCCATGCTTCAAATCCATAATCCAAATCTAACCAATTTGTACTTGCAAAAGCTCTAAAACACTAACAGAGACTCTAGAAATATGAGAATTAGTGAGATAAAAATTGATAAAAACTAGGTACATCAATTCCCCTAGACTGAGCTTCTTGCTTGTCCTTTAGCAAAGAAACATAAAACTAAACGAAAAAGGTGCAACCCAAGGAACTCATTTGTCATAAGAATATTACAAGTCTATTCCTGTTGTAAACCGCATGAAACTTACCTGACAGAATCGAGACCGCCTCGTACTTCCTGTAGACTTTGCAACTATCATAATCGAACTCCACAATCTAAAAGAGTGATCTGAATGCACCATACTGACTTCTTAAGATATCGAGGTGCGGTCTTAAATAGGGAATATTGATTAAGGGACACATGGGTTTCTCTTTCAGCCTCATAAATACCTTTTGTATGGTTCCTTTCCTCCATATCATTTTCATTGCAAACTAGCTCAAACTTTTCATTTGGTCAGTTTTTCAGCAACTAGAAGGGTATAAGCACGAGTAGCATCATTGGAGTTCTTCTCAGTCTACTGGAAATACTTAAGAAAGGGTAGCGTCACAGGAATTTTCCTCAGCCTACCAACATCGCTTAAGCAAGTAGCAACGTCATTGAAGCACTTTTTGCCTAAGCCTACTAACAGTGCCTACAACCTTAACATAATGAAACTCAAAATGATGCAAAGAGGGGAACCATACTCACACAGGAAAATCCACCATTGTACTAAAAGAGTCTGATGCATACCAAGTTCCTTGACAAGAAGATTGAGTCAGGTTAGGTGTGAAGCAGGCATTGGATTCTTCGAATACCAAAGAGGATATGGGTAATACTAAGAAGTTGTGTAGTCTCTGAGTTTGCCAATAGTTAATTGATCACTGTCAGGCTAAAATCAATGGTACATAATTCATGATAATGCAATAAATCTCGACAATCACAGGTCCTACAATAAATTTTTAGGCTCAACAAGACTCAATAAGAACAGAAAATATCTAAAAATGAAAACAAAAGAAACGAAAATGGTCTTAATCACAACAAGTGTTCTCCCCTAAACTTACTTCACACAGCCCTGGTGTGAGAATAATCCAAAAAGAAACACGACTTATGCAAATAGAAAAAGAAATCCGAAAAATAAAAGGTTAGAGAAACGAATAAACTTGGGAGGGAGGATCGATTAATCCCATAGAAGATCGATCGATCTGCTGTACTCAAGTTCTAGATCGAGTTTGGATTGGTCTATAGATTGTGTACAGTGTTGTATGGCTCTATGGGTCTATCGGTCCAAATCTAGATCGATCAATCACAACTACTTGAAAGTGAGGATTGGTCGATCTTTTTCCAAGCTATCGATCTCTAGATCATGCGCAAAACCTTTAAAATCATAAGGAACAATTGATCCAGGAGGGGATTGATCGATCTCAGCATGTGGATATGGTGATTGATCGATCTATTCCTCCAACTCAATCTCCAGATCGTGAACAACTATGATTTATTCCATGGATCGATCAATCCAAAAGTAAATCGATTGATCTCACCACCTCGACCATGTTCTCTTACATAATACAAAAGAAAACACAAACAAGAAAAACACAAACTGAAAAAATAGAGAAAAACAAGAAAACATAGTAGTGGGTTGTCTCCCACTTAACGCTTGTTTAAAGTCAGTAGCTTGACTCATTCACTGTTTAGGTGTCAAGTGGATCTTCAGGAAGAACTGTTCCTCCCTTACTCAGGCTAGCATCCATAATGTATGGTTTTAGGTGTGGATCATCATCCATAAACTCCATCCACGCAGTGTCCGGCAACACCACATCACCACAAGGCTTAGCTTCTTTGACAGTAAAAGGTCCTGACCACCCAGGCTTGAGTTCACTTGTAAAAAGCTTAGAACAAGAATTTAAAAAAAACATCTGAGTATTAGGGGCTAAATCTCGACTAAGGATACATTTTTCTAGGAGAGCTAAATCTGGAGCATTATCACAGAAATTGCCATCTTTTTCAGCTGTTGGTATCTTCGTTCCATCCTTTTTGCAATCAATTACACCATTGCCACTATATGTCCTGATAGGATAGGAGACCTTTCAGTTGATCTTATTAAGGATCACTCTCTTTTTGATGAAGTCAATTTTTGCTCCAACTGTAATCAAGAATGGTCTTCCCAAGATTAGTGGAACTGCACCATCTCGTACCATCTCTACCATTGTAAAATCCGTTGGTACTAGACAATCTCCAACCATGAACGGGTAGTCTACTAATTTCCCTCGCGGTTGCTTTGTGGAAGCATCTCCAAATGAAATGGAGGTATGGTGATCTTGCATATGTTTAACTCCCAGCTTCTTCACTACCTCAAATGATATCACGTTCACGCTCGGACCAGAATCACAAAGAGCATCATCAAATTTTAATTCCTCAAGAGCAAATGGAATGGTAAACTCACTTTGATCTCCCATCTTAGTGAGTGCTTTTGGTTCAGTAGATGTCATACACAGTTGACCATGTAGTTCCAATACCTCTTTGACTTTCTCTTTGTTGTCCAGAATTGCTTTGATGTTATCCACATGCATCATTAGTTGAGACAAACTATCCACCTTTGGCAATGCCACTCGAACCTTTTCCATGTCTGCTTGTATCTTTGAGAAAACCTTTTTCTGTGCCTCGGTGCAGACGAGTTCTGGGAAGAGAATTGGTGGCTCATAAACATGAGGTGCATCGGCCTTGATGTTAGTCTTCACGGTCTTCTTAGGCGTTTTCTTCAGCTCTCTTTTGGCTACTGCAACATGTTCAACTCTTTCAACACTAGCCTGCTTATGCAGCTTGCCCTTAGCAACCCAGTTCTCATACTCTGCTCCATCTCCAAAGAGAAGCCTAGTAGGCTCATACACCTCTCTATCGTAGTCATCATTAGAGATAATGAGACTGCAAGATTCCATGAGGTTCTTTTCACTTTTTCCTGGTGGTGCATCCTGAATTCCCTAAGAACCTTGAAAAACTCTAAACCTGATTGGAGAACTACTTAGACATAATTGAAGAAAAGAAAGCAATAGACATGGAAGAAATCATCACTAAATTGCAAATTAAAAGGATAAAGTTCAGAATTCTTCTCCAAAGTTGCAGAGGAAAAGTTCTTCCCCTCAGAGTAGCCGCAAAAGAAAGTTACAAAAAGCCTACTTCTATCGAAAATGTTTTATACTAAATAAGGAAAATTCATAATTCTCTTCGCAAGTTCGAGGAACGATCGATGCAGGAGTGGATCGATCGGTCTAGAGAGACCAGTTGATCTCATTGATAGTTGTCAATCTTTAGGTCGAGCGCATGTTTTGGAGATTGGGAGATCAATCGATCAGGTGGAGGTTGGTTGATCATCATGTTGGGTACAATTTCTGCCACTGTGTGGGGTCGATCGATCGATCCAGTTGTAGATCGATCAATCTTGATGTGATAGAAATTCTGCGAATTGCTTCTACCCCACGCTTTGAGTGCGTAATCCAAATCTAACCTATTTTTTACCTGCAAAAGCTCTAAAACACCAACAGAGACTCTAAAAACATGAGAATTAGTGAGATAAAAACCGATAATAACGAGGTACATCAACCGGGATCATAGAAAACCAATTAAACCAGTCTTTACAGAGAATACTAGCAAGTATTTATACTCAATTAAGTAATCTAACAAACTCAACCAAACTCCCAAACGTTAAAAAAATTCCGAAATAGAATTTATAAGAAAATCATCTCCTCAGAGAGATTTCTCCTCCAAGAGAATGTCCACGTATCTTCATCTAGTGAGAACCCATAATAGTATCCTCTTTCTCACTCGAAATGTTACTATCCTGATTAATTTTTCTAAAATCATTCAAAGCTTCAGATACATTCAGAGTCTTTTCCAAAGTCGGAGTCTCTGTTTTATTCAAAGTATTTGCCTTTCCAGACCTTTTTCCTGATATAACATTGTAAAGGCATATCAGGTTTTTTTTGCAATATGCATGGATACAATACCCCTTCAAGAAACAACTATGGTTAAAGGTTGTGAAAGATGCTTACTAGTATTGCATTGTTCTTGGTTAATTCAAAGTATTTTCTTTGGTAATAGTGTGTTTCCTTTTTCCTTATCTGAGGAGTGATGCAAATATTTTTCTTAGTGATTTGCTCTTGCCTTTGTAGAAGTCTTTCACTGGTGGACTTAGGTTTCCTCTTTATACTGTAAACATGTCATATGGGGGTTTTGTTTCTTTTGTTTGGTTTGATGCACAGACATAGTATGTTTGATTAGAATAAACAGTACAAAGACACACTTTTCTTTTTTAGAGGAAATCATTTCTATATGTATATAGTGTGACCTGCATACTGCGATGGGCAAGTTACAAAGAGAAGCCTACTTTCCCACAGTGCAAGATTCAATTTGATTTTCTCAATATTCATCGTGTGATATGCCATCGCGAGTATATACTCGAAGAAGAAGAGTTTGGAGTGAAGATAATGCCGTGGCAAAAGAATAGCAGTTGATCTAAGAGCTTTACTTGACTTGTCATTCTGAACGGTGTAGGATTAGTCTGTTAAAAGATAGCTATTTCCGTTGTATTGACTAAAGTATAAAACTAGAGAGTATCAAATTGAGATCTCTATTCTGGCATTTGTGTAGTTTTGTACTCAATTCATTCAAGAAATACAGAGAGAATTCGAGTTTCCTTTACAAATCTATAAAAACCCTTATCAATTAATGCGGATTGAGCTAACTTCAAATGTTAGTGATAACCCATTTTTTGATTTGGCTTCCTGCAGCAACATGGATACTCACCTTTCGTCGTTAGAAGATCGATTGGGAATTGTTGAAGTTGCGATACAAGATGTCATAAATCGGTTCAGGAGAAACTTGATTTGGTGAGTACCCAACTTACTTTAATCTTTTAATTACTCGAACAACTACGAACTTGGACTCCTCCAGCTCTAGTGATCGGCGATCTTGCAGAAGTTAATTCAACTCATGTTCCTCAGAATGAAGTACCCAACGTGAATCCACTTGTTCTTGCAAATATTCACGATTCCGATGCCGCTTCTGATCTTTCAAATCGTGATGCTTTGTTAAAGAAAATTGAATTGCCAATTTTTGAAGGTACATATGCTCATACTTGGTTGAGTATTTTTAAAAGATTCTTTGCTCTTGGAAAATACTCTTATGAGAAGAAATTCGATTTGGAATCTTTGGGATTAAATGGAAAAGTGTTGAGTTGGTTTGATTTGGGAAGTGTGCAGAGCGCCATTTGTTGATTGGGATGATTTTAGAAATAAATTCTTGTTGCGTTTTGGTTGTAGCCGCGGTGTTCTTCCGGTGGACCAGTTGTTTTCTTTAGTTCAAACGGATTCTATAGAAGATTATGTAGATGAGTTTCAAAAGCTTTCAGCTCCAATGTTAGATTTATCGGATAAGCATTTGATTGCAGTTTTCAAGAAGGGTCTTAAACCAGAATTACAGACATTGATCAGGCTACTCAAACCTCAGACTTTACCAGAGTTGACTAATCTGGTTTTGGATATGGCTCCTGATGTCATGTCTCAGATCATTGTTGAAGCTTTGTCTGCTTCTGATGATTCTTTGTTTCCTACAATTTCAGGTCAGTTCAAAACCAAAAATGTGAGTACACAGAACAGTAATTGGAAGAGCAGAGGTCAAATTTCCACTTTACCTACAGAATCTTAGGAATCTCGTGGTTCTAATGCTGCTTCTTCTAAGAATAAAGGCACAAGGAACTTATCTCCTGTTGAGTAGGAAGATAGAAGGAAAAACAAGTTATGTTTTTGTTGTGGTGCTCCTTGGAATTCTGGGCATAAATTTCCTAAAAGTGAGTTAAAAGGTATGCTTAAGCTTCATGATTGTGAAGTCTTGCTTGAGATGGTATCAGTGATGCAAAATCAGATGAGGAGATACTGCTTAAATCATAATGTTATCGTCTCTCTTTGAGTGCGTTTTGGGAGAAGAATCTCCAAGAACGACTAAACTTCGCGGAATGATTGGTAAGACTGAAGTTATTGTAATGCTCGATAGTGGTGCAATCCACAATTTCATTACTCCTAAAAAGATAAAGAGGTTGAGATTTAAGACCAGATTCTTACATAAATGTGAAGTATCCTTGGGTAATGGTGTGGTTGTCAAAAGTTATGGAATATGTCGTGGTGTAAACTTCTCGTTAGCTAATGTTTCGTTTAAAGCTGATTTCATATCACTAGAACTTGGCAGTGCTGATATGATACTTGGTATCCAATGGTTGCGTACCCTTGGTATTTACGAATGAGACTTTGATGCGTAGATGTTTTCGTTCAAGTATAAGGGTTAGAAGGTGACATTGGTGATTCTTCTCTTCATGGAGCCTATAAACCATTTCATCCCGCTACAGTTTTGACTTTAGTTTGTTGCCTATGGATAACTGTGACTCTTCTTCTCATGTGATTACGGATTCAACAATTCGTTTACCTCATTGTGTTCGGTCTTTCTAGGCTAAATTCGAGTTTATTTTTTCAGAACCTCAGGGTCTGACACCAATCAGATGTTGAGAGCATGCTATCAATCTGGTCCCTGGTACAACAGCAGTGAGTATCTGACCCTATAGGTATCCACACACCCAAAAAGAAGAGATCGAGAGGCAAGTTAAAGGGATGCTTGCTTCAGGTATTATCAGACCTAGCCATAGCCCTTTTTCTAGTCATGTCCTAGTGACTCCTAAGAAAGATAAGAGCTGGCATTTTTATTCTGATTACTGAGCTTTGCATAGAGTGACAATCCCTGACAAGTTTCCTATTCCTGCAATTGATTAGTTGTTAGATGAGTTAAATGGATCATGTGTGTTTTCAAAGCTTGGTCTCAGGTCTGGCTATCATCAAATTCGAATAAAGGAGTTTGATATTGAGAAGAAAACCTTTAGACTTTTGATAAATTAACAGGCAATGATGGAAGCGCATGTATTAGTGTTGCCTGATTTTTCTGCAACATTCATTGTTGAAGGGGGTTGCTTCATATTATGTTCTCAGCTTTCTCAATGACACGAAAATGTACGGGTTTACACACATTTCCCGCTCACCTTAGACATCACTGAATGAACTGCATCTATAAGAAGTACCTTTAGTTATTGTTGAGCTAAACTCAAGGAAGGAAAGCAGTCAATGCATCTCAAGGCCCTAGATTGGCAAATTGAATTCAATTAGAAGGAATCAAATCAGGTTCTATCCAGATACAACATAAATAAATTCTCCCTAGGTGGATAATCTACCATTCAGCTTTCTAATGATAGCAAACCGCAAATTCGAAAGTTAACTATGGTTACTAGCCAACAACCTAGCAGAATCGCCTATCCTAAGAAAGATAATTTCCAAAACACAAGTCCAGATGCATAAATCCTAAATGTATGCAACTACATGACACTCTTTTTATAGATTTTTGATAAAAATTTCAATTTATATGGGTTTTCTATGCCTTAGATGCTATGCAATGCATGTAGACTTGAAACTAAGAACATAGAAAACATGGTTAATCTCCTCTAGGACCCTACTCCCCCAAACTTAAATCACACAATTCCTTGTGTACATAAAAGCTTGAAGGTGAGTCCTAGACAATCAATAAAATAAAATGAATAGATGCAGTGGTATTTACAATGAAAGGAGTGGAGTGGGGACCTTTTAGAGACCAAGGAAGAGACTATGGGAGCATTTGTCTACAACTCAACCTCTGGTTGGTCCGGTTGGATACTCAAGTTAGGAGCAGCTGAAGCAGAGCTTGCTCTTGGCTTGTCAAGTTGTGATGGCGAGTTGTCCAAGACTGAACAACAGAAGCAGAACTCGGCCTTGGTTGATCAAGTTGTGATGGCGATTTCAGTGTATTGTTCCCAGAACCAGCTCTACATGACTCTCTTGATATGTCAGAATCTTTCCCATGACTTAAGACACAAGATGACATAAAAGAAGCGAGGAAAAACTGCAAGAAAGTTTGTACAAGGATACGCATGGAACTTCCTCCCAAGTGAGCTTGTTTATAGTCACTAAGCTTGACTTGATTAGCCCTTTTTATGCGGTGATAGGATCGAAAGGCGAACTCTTCTCCGCAAATGTGTCCTGAGATGCGAGGTGAGCTAATGCGTACCTTAAACAGAGAAAGCACCACCAAGCCAAAAAGGACATAAAAGTGAAAAGAACTTGAGCTCAGAAAGTCTAAAATCCTAACTGTAGCAAGCAAACAATCAGCTTGGCAACAAAGCCAATTTGATAATAGGATTTTTGCATGTAATGTTATCAAATCCTCCTACACAAGCAGTCTGTTGTAGTATAAGAGGCATCAAACCAAAAAGTTAATGCTAGCAATCAGGATATGATTAGAGCTATCCGATTCAAGTCAAGCAGTTGAAGGGAAATTTAACAACCTAGGTGAACAAAGTAAAATGAAATACTGAAAGTAAGGAAAAGTAAAAACAAGCATAAAGTAAAGAAAGAAAAAGGAAATCGAAATGATAAGGGGGTCTCCTAGTTCCACTATAGATATCTAACAAACTCATAAGAGGTGATCTCTAGACAACAAGTTCATAAGTAATGAATCCATTCTCATGGCAAACAATCTCAACAAGACTAAAACCTGACCTAACTCTTATTAGCGATTTATAATCAAACAGGCATAATGTAACAACTTGCTAAAGCCAATAAACACTCTAGACTACTAATTTCTTAGGCTAGATATGTAAATCTCTAAAATTAGTTGGTTCAGGAACTTCATTAAACACCTTGTGGGTGTAGATATTCCCAGAATCTAATCTCAATTTATCAGAGAGAAATTAGCATTAAGCACACTTATTTAGAAGAGATCTATCAAAATCCAAGCTTAGACACCTAGGAGATGATTATTATCTAACAACCTAAATCATAGATTTATAATGCAAATGAAAGAGTGGGCAAAATATAGCAAGGGAAAACAGAGCAATGGATGAAAAACAAAGCATGAAAATTCGAACAAGCAATAGGCAAAAGAACGGGTTCTTGAGGACTGAGTATCATTGACCAATGCTTAGCTAGGGGTTCCAGAACTTGCTTAACAACCTAACAAGGATGATCTCTAGGCAATATATTCAATCAATCAAGCAATCAGCATCATTCTCATGATCATTGAACTCAATCCAAATGTAAACTGACCCAAATCTCCTTAGCAATCCACACTCGGATTAGCATTAAGAAACAACCTAAAACAGCCAATAGACTCTCTAAACTACCAATCTCAGGGTCAGAGAAGTAAACCCCAAGTCTAAGTTCATTCAAGCATTTTCACAAACATCTTATGGGTGCAGAATGCAAACATCATATTTGAAGTGATTAGGTTGAAACAAGCATTAAGAGCACCTAGAAATGGAGAGATCCAAGCATAAACAACCTTAAGCAAGCTTGGAGAACCCTAGATCTACACTAATCTAGCCCATTCCTCAAGAATCCTAGAAAATCTACTCAGATTTTTGTAACCAAGAACACAAATCCAAAAAATTAAATAAGTGAAATAATCTTAAAGAGCAAAGAGAAATAAGAAGAATGCAAAAGAAATTTAACTTAATACTTACTAAACCATAAGAAATCTTCATACAAAACTAAAGAGAGTTTTTGTTGAATTTTTAGAATACAAGAGGCAGACCAAACGTTGATATGGGTTTGTGGGTGTAAATGGGTATTTATTGCCCACAACACAAAACCCTAAAAAGGTCAAAGATAGAATAAAAAAGTCAAAAAAATGTAAAATGGGTGTAGAGCTCGCAGTTGCACTTTGAGGGGGGGGACTTCAAGTTGAGTTTTGGTCTTCAAAATCTGAACACCTCGGAGTCAGTAGGGCGAGGTGTGGCTGCGAGGTGTGCTTGGTCGGCTAATTCTTCAGTATTCCAGCTACTCTAACCTGTCTGATCAAGTCTTGGGTTCAGGTTGAGCTTGTTCTAGTCTGTGGGAGCACAGCTCGCAGATGCACTATGTGGGTTGACTTCGAGCTGGTCAGGTTCTCCTTCTAAGCAGCATTTTCTGATCAAGACTTCCACTCTAGTGTGGTCTATACTAGTCCTCACGTCCATGAATGCATCCAAAGTGCTCCAAAAAGTTTCCAAAGTACCTAAAATCGATCCAAATGCAAATGCAAGTGCAAAATATGCTATATAAAATGGCTCTAAAGTTATGGAAATGCTATGTATATGGATACAAAACGAGTCGAAATATGGTCCTAAAAAGGATAAAATCCAGACATATAAGTGGTCACACAAGAGTGTTGAAAACACTTAAGAGATTACAGATGCAATTTCATTGGAAAGGCATGAAGTTGACTTTGGAAAGATACATAGGTGAATGTTCTACCTATCAAACTCACAAGTATAACGCTTTGAGTCCTGCATGTTTGTTGCAGCCTCTTCTAATACTTGATCTGGTGTGGTCACACATTGCCATGGATTTTATTGAAGAACTACCTCTTTCTTCTGGCATGAATGTGATTCTGGTTGTTGTAGATCGGTTAAGTAAGATTGCTCACTTCATTGGTCTTTGTCATCCTTACACCGCTGCTGAAATTGCTTCTAAATTCACAAAAGAAATTGTTAGGTTGCACGGTACTCCTGAATCAATTGTTACAGATCGGGACAAAACTTTTCAGAGTGCTTTTTGGAAAAATGCCATCGTTTAGCTCAAACAAAAGTTGGTTTTACCACTGCTTACCATCCAGAATCAGATGGCAATCAGAAGTGGTGAATAGAACTTTAGAAACATCTCTTCATTGCTTCACATCAGCACATCCTAAAAAGTGGTTTTCTTTCTTGAGTTGGGCAGAGTTCTGGTATAATTCCTCTTATCACACAGCCCTGAAGGCGTCGCCATTTAAGATTTTGTATGGTCGTGAAGCTCCACCAATTATTCGTTTTGGGCATGGTTCAACAACTAACTTTGAATTAGAGAATCATTGCATGAACGTGATTTGATGTTATAAGAAGTTAAGTACTATCTACTTCGGGCTCAAGAGGTAATGAAGAATGTTGCAGACAAACACCACCAGGATTTGGAATTCAAGGTTGATGATAAATTTTATCTTAAACTCGGTCCTTATAGGCAGCATTCTGTCACAAAGAGAACATGTCATAAGCTTGCAGATCGATATTACGGTGTGTTTGTTGTGTTGGAGTTTATTGGAAAAGTGGCATACAGACTTGAATTGCATCAGTCCTCTCGCATTCATCATGTCTTCCATGTGCCTCTCCTCAAACCTGTCCTTGGTTTGCATCACTCGGTAAATCCTTTACCTGAAGCTTTTAAGGATGCCGCAGAATTTGTACTCACTCCACAGGACATTAGAGAGACTCGATACAACACTAGTGGCGAATTAGAAGTGCTCATTGATTGGATAGGGCCACCTGGTCATGAAAGCAGTTGGATTCTTATGCGAGACTTAGCCCATCAGTACCCTCACTTTAAGCTTTAGGACAAGCTTAGTTTAAACAGGAGGATAATTGATATGCCATGGCGAGTATATACTCGAAGAATAAGAGTTCAGAGTAAGAATACAGTTGGTCTAAGAGCTTTAGTTAACTTGTCATTCTGAACAGTGTGAGATTAGTCTGTTAGAATATGGTTATTTCCGTTATATTGACTAAAGCATAAAACCAAAGAGTATCGAATTGTGATCTCTATTCCAGCATTTTTGTAGTTTTGTACTCAATTCATTCAAGAAATACAGAGAGAATTCGAGTTTCCTTTACAAATCAATCAAAACCCTTATCATCGTGCTCTTGATGGAAGGTAATATATTCAACCTGTTTAACATTTTTCTCCATTGTTTCATCAGTTTACCTGACTGGCTCTTTTTGTTCCTTATGTTTCGTCGCAGCGTTCAAGATTTCATGTTTGAGGAGAGCATTTTCCTTCTCTTGAGTACATGAACCAAAGTCTGGAGGGATCATAGAAAGATGAAGGAACTAGATGTGAGTAGAGAAGGAGCTCAAGCAATAATCTTGTCAATAATCCAAAGAGAATGCAAGAAGACTTCGCGTGGAGTTGCAATCCCTTCCAAATATGTTGAACAATGGATAATTTGAAGGTTACTCTTACCAAATTTTAGTCTGTATTACATGGCAGTAGTCAAAAAGAAAACATATTTTTATGCAATTAACATTCTAACATTGGGGTTTTTGTATTTTCAGAGGCACATAGTACAATTTTGGATATTTTGAACACCGTATAGGGATCTTCAACTCCAACTCTTTGCTGACGCTTATTGAGAGGCCATTCAAGCTTGACTGTACGTCTCTGGCTTTCTTGTTTCCTTCATGTTTTTCACCTTTTTAATGCAAATCTGTTTTTGCTTATCTAATTTAGAGAATGAAAAAGTCTTTACTAAGATTTTGAAAACTTTTTGGTTTTTGTTTAATCAAACATGAGAGATTATGAAAAACTTATTGTATGATGTTTTCTTTTTAAAACCCAAAAAGATGATGACCAGACACTAATCTAATAGTGTTCTGTTATATTCTATTTCGGGACATTGTCCCGAGCAAAGTTGTGAATTGATCGATCCATTGGTGGGTAGTGCATGCATAATCAAGATGGTAAGTGATAAGAAAAAGGATTGGATAGAATCTTGATTTGTCAGATGGAATGTAAAATATACAGACCCACTGCTTAAGCAAGTCTTTAAGGCAAAAAGACTAAATTGATTTTTTTTTCTTTTGATATGGATCTGAATATCATTAATATGAAAGGTTAACTTTACAGCTATATTCTACATGTACTCTGCAAAAAGATAAAAACAGAGCAATGTACCAAAAGAGTCAGATTAGCCTAATGTTATAGCCAATTTAACATAAGAAAAGAGAACTTTTTCCTATCGCCCTTGGATAGTATGGAGTCCTTTATATGTCTGTCAAGCACCCTGAATATGACCTCAGGAGTAGTGGACTGATTGGAGTGAATCCTAGTGTTGCGTTCCCTCCAAAGATTGTCAATCGCCGATTGGGAGATCATCTTTTTCAGTAGTTTAAGAGCTGCAGAATTTGATTGTGCAGGCCATTGCATGAAGGCAGTCCAGGTATGGAAAGGGTAGAAGTTAATTCTTAGCCTTTGGTGAATAAGTTCCCATAATCTTTCGCTGTAGGAGCATCTTAGAAACAAATGATCTCTTGATTCCTCAAACATGCCACAAAGACAGCACAGATTTGATACATTCATGCCCCAAGACTAAATTGATGTTACCCACGGCTTTGACAAGTCTTATGACAAAGACTTTACACAGAATTGTTTGACAGACCCTTTCTAACTTAAGAAAGTCTTAAAAAAAATGAATCGATGTTACCCACGGTTTAAAGAAGATAATGAAAAGGAAATGGATCTTCACTTTAATATATGGCTTCAAAGTCTGAAGCCAAACACTAGTGATCGTTTTGCAAATCAAAAAACAGTTGATTACTTAAAAGTCTTACGACCAACATCTTAAAAGACGACAAATCAATAGCCAATTCTTTAAAGTCACAAGGTAAGTTTTGAGCTTCTATGTGAAATGAAGACTAACTACTATTTTTGATTTTCTCAGGTATTTTATTCTGAAGGTCTTCATATTATTAAGCTGAATAGATTTTAAGTTTAGTAGAAAGGTATGTGCATTTCAAACTTGTTTGTAGTTAGTTGCTACAATTATTAAATCATAAGTAAGAGATGCATACATGAAGTAAATACTGTCTTTGATTTGTTCAGGTATGTGTTTCTACAGGTCAGTCACTCATTGATGCATGAATAATTCAGGTATATCTTCTAGAATACTGTGACAAAATGACATGTGAATAACTCATATACATACACATAAAATACAGAAATTAAAAATGCAGATATAAGCGCCATTATAACAAGTCTAAAACCAATTCATAGTCTCATTTCTAAATTGAAGTGTGAAAACTCACACTCTTATGTCCTCTCTGGTTCAGTAATCGAGGAAGCTCAAATTCAAATCTGCTCCGACGCCGGCAAGATCCGGTGAATTCTCCTTTTCTTTCATCATTTTTCTGTTCTCCATCTAGCTCTCTCTTGATGTTTTCATCTCGCTGTTCTCCCCCTCTATATTTCACTGTGCTCCAGTCTTCTCCTCCAATTTATTTGGCTCTTTTATGTGTAATTTTGGTTCGGTGGGGCTTACCGTTCATGCTTCCCTCCTCCTTACCGGTGGAACTTTTGGCCGGTTAGTTCGAAGCGTTGTCCTTTGAGGAAATGGACTCCTTCAACGGCATAACCACAAACTGCAGATCCTGATGAAGAACTTCCAGTACCTTTTGGTTGCCGAGATCTACCCATCCACCCTCATCAACCTGGCGATTTTCAAGTCCTGTGGTGTCTCTGGAAGATTTTCTCCTCTGATGAAGCATCAACTAGCTTGGTCGTCCCATCTCCATCCATCCCGTGTCTCGCGACACAAAATCCAAACGGCATGGTATCTTACTTCGTCGTAATCTGCAGATGGATCAGTTCATCGGATTTGTGCTTGTCATTACCATTAGACTCTTTGTTGATATTGCAAGGGTGGCGGCAGTCAAAGCTTTAGTTTCTGCAGCTAGGGCATCATGTTTCTCTCTCCTCTTTAATGGGCATTATTGGACCATGCAACATAATGATAATGGGCCAGTCTGTTGGTTACAAAGGTATTATTCAAATTTTCTTTTAGATGGTCCTTTACTAATTATTGCAGAGGACACAATATTAGTAATGGGCTTTAGAAAGGAAGTTAGTTTGTATCTATTGGACCTTAGACCCCTCTCTAGGCTTTATCATCTTTGGATCTTATTGAACCTGGGAGTATCTTCTCTTTGTGAGAAAACTCTTCAAAGCTTGAAGCAAAATCAATCCGTCTTCAGCTATTTGGTATGTTCAACTGCCTTTCATGGTGACAGCACTAGGAATGGTTCATCACTTTTTTCGGAGGCCATAATCCAATTCCAGCCCTTATCAAACATTCCATTGTGTTTGAGTTACTCCACATGGAACTATTAGTTTTTATCTATTAATGCTTTGTATTTTGTTTCTTATGCTGATGTATTCAAAAACGATTAAGTAATAGAATCAGTAGTTTGACAAAAAAAAAGACTCATTTCTAATCTTAAATTACAATTGTAGACATAAGTGTGTTTCTTATATAGTTGTCTCGAAAACATTACAAAAGTAGATTTTACTTTGCGTATTTGAACATTGTGAGTTTAGAATATTTTGAAGATTATAGTCAACATCTGGAATCAGCTTGGAAGACTCCAAGGGAGGCAGAATATCTCAAGTTTGCCTTGTTTAAGGTGGAGACTCTAAGTAACAAAGAGAGTCTCGGTCAAAATAGTTTAATGTCTTTCACCGGTTAAGAGACATTAAACCGGGATCATTATTAACGAAGAAAAGATTAGATCATCTCCTTCTCCACTAATCTGTTATATCTTCTTAGTTTCATATAAGCTTGGGTGAGATTTTGTTTTAAGTTAGATGTAACTGAAGCATCTCTATAAGCTTCTGATTCTGGGTTGGGTACTGGTTAATTTCATTCTATGTGTTTCTTCTTTCGCTATGCTTTTGAGCTCGGGTTAGAGTAGAGAGAGAGAGAGAAAAATCGGGTAGAAGCTACTTCAACTGCAAACAGATCTCCTTCATCTGCAAATAAACTTCAGCATCCAGAATAGCTGTGGACATCAGCAATGCCTTCTCTTCAGGGTCTTAGGCGTTTTGGTTGCATTGTATATGTGCATTCAGCAGAAGTGAAACTTGATCCAAGAGCAAAGAAAGGTGTCTTCACATGATATCCAGAAGGTGTAAAAGGTTTTAGAGTGTGGATTTTAGATGAAAGAAAGTGTGTTATAAGCCGTAATTTTGTTTTCAGAGAAGACAAACTTTACAAGGATATATCATCAGATATGGAACCAGGTAATAAAATAAACTCAAATCCTTTTACTACTAATGTAACTTCTAGAATTGAAGTTGCAATAATAAGAGAAGATGCCGATAATGCTAATCAAGGTGGAGAAGTTCAAAGGACTATAAAAGACGATACATATTTAGAAAGAGATCATACGAATGATCCAACACCAGAGGATCCAAACAGCTATCATTTAGCTAGGGACATCAGCAGAAGAAACATACAAAGACCAATCAGGTTTCAAGACTATGAGTGTGAAGATGAAGATGAGGAAGGAAATGTAGATGCTACTCTCTCTGCTTTTGTCTGTACTTTGACTGAGGATGCATGTCAAAACGAGCCAACAACATTTAGAGAAGCAATAAAAGATCAAGATAGTGACTAGTAGACACATGCAACAGACGAGGAAATGAATTCTCTATGGAAGAATTACATCTAGGAACTCGTGGACCGGCCAAAGAATCAAAAGACAATAGGCTGTAAGTGGATCTTCAAGAGAAAGTCAGGAATAGCAAGAGTTAAAGACCCAAGGTTTAAAGCGAGACAAGTGGCAAAGGGTTTCTCACAAAAGGAGGGCATACACTACACATAAATTTTTGCACCAGTTGGTGATACATGTTACTATAAGGTACCTCTTGCCTGTAGTAAATCAGTTCAACATGGAACTCCAACAAATGGATGTCAAGACAGCATTTTTCCAAGGAAATCTTGATGAGCACATCCTGATGGAACAACTAGAGGGTTACATAAATAAGAAATCTCCAGACAAAGTATGTCTTCTCAAAAGATCTCTTTATGGCCTGAAGCAATCTCCTCGTCAATGGAATTGTAGGTTTGATGACTTCATGATTAAGAAAGGATACAAGAGGAGTGAGTATGACTACTGTGTCTACATGAAGAAGTTCCAAGATGGATCAAGAATATATCTACTATTATATGTAGACGATATTCTTATAGCTTCCACTAACACCCAGGAGATTAAAGCATTAAAAGATCTACTTAACACGGAATTCGAGATAAAGGACTTAGGAGATGCAAAGAAGATATTGGGAATGGAAATAACTAGGAACTGAACAGAAGGGACTTTGAAGATTTCCCAATCCAACTACATAATGAAAGTGTTAGGGAACTTCAACATGGATCAATCAAAGTCGGTCTCAACACCTATAGGAGCTCATTTCAAGTTAAAATCAGCGAAAGAATGGGAGTTAACAGACCAAGAACAGTTTATGAAGTATGTTCCCTATCAAAGTGCAGTAGGATCATTGATGTATTCAATGATAGGAAACAGACCAGACCTTGCTTATCCAGTGGGGATGGTGAGTAGATTCATGACGAAGTCAATCAGAGAACATTGGCAGGCAGTCAAATTGATTTTAGGGTATTTGAAGGGAACAGTAGAGACAGGATTGAGCTATGAGAAGAAAGGTGAATTTGTCATAAGGGGATACTGCGACTCAGACTTTGCAACAGACATAGACAACCGCAAGTCTATTACAAGTGTGGTTTTTATTGCATGTGGAAATGTGATAAGCTGGAACTCGAATCTCCAATCAGTTGTGGCTCTCTCTACAACAAAGGCCAAATATACAGCTTTATCAGAAATAGCCAAAAAAGCGATATGGTTAAAAGGACTTGCAGAAGAGTTTGGTTTCCATCAAGACTTTGTGGAACTGAACTGTGACTCTCAGAGTGCTATAGCATTGGCAAAAAATGCAGTTTTTCACTCCATAACTAAACATGTAGTAGTCAAGTATCATTTCATCAAAGGCAAAATTAATGAAGGGATCATTAAGGTGTTGAAGATTGCCTCAGCCTGCAATCCAGCAGATATATTTACAAAGGTTCTTCTAGTATACAAGCTTTGTGAAGCATTGAAGATGCTTCGAGTAGCTGACATGTGAAGAATCAAGTTATTAAGATCCACCTTAAGTTAAATTCTTCGAGATGTTGCCTAAGGTGGAAATTTGAAGATTATAATCAACATCTGGAATCAGCTTGGAAGACTCCAAGGGAGACAAAATGTCTTAAGTTTGCCTTGTTTAAGGTGGAGACTCTAAGTCATAAAGAGAGTCTTGGTAAAAATAGTTTAATGTCTTACACCGGTTAAGAGACATTAAACCGGGATCATTCATTAACGAAGAAAAGATCAGATCATCTCCTTCTATGCTCATCGGTTATATCTTCTTAGTTTCATACAAGCTTGGATGAGAGTTTGTTTTAAGTTGGTTGTAACTGAAGCATCTCTATAAGCTTCTGATTTTGGGTTGGGTACATGTTAAGTTCATTCTATGTGTTTCTTCTTTCGCTTTGCTTTTAAGCTCGGGTTAGAGTAGAGAGAGAGAAACCGGGTTATTGGGTTGAGGTAGAATCGAGCATTGATTGTTGTATTGATCTTGGTGAAACTCATGATTTGTGAGTTGAATTTGTTAGTGGAATCCGGAGCCGGTTTTGGCTCCGACGAGATGTAGATCCTTCAAGATCTAACTCATTAAATCTCGGCTTCTTTATTTCAATTTCAAAGCAAGAGATTCCTTAGAGTCTTGAGCTAGTTAAGATTTCGATTACGTGTTATTAGATCACACAAAGTTGTTATCTTTTTTTATGCTTGTTTGTATCATAAAGTCTCTCGCTTCATAAAGTGAATGCATTCAGGAGTCTCCAGTCGATATCTATTTTGAACGTAGTTGAGACTCCTGCAGATTATAGTAGTAGTTTTCTTGAAGTTTGAATGAATCTGTTTTTCACTATGATTTAAAGGTATGGTGATCACTTATCACTATAAACATACGAATAGCATTATGGAATTCTAAATCTTTCTTACAATACACTAACTAAAAATATCTTTGTTACTGTATTAGTGTTTGTACCTTAGTCTCTCGGTGTTACATAGTTAATGGAGCTTGGTGTGACTAGTGTCTATTGAATCATTAGAGCAACGTATCATGCTTGATTTCCAAACCATGTTTTATGTCAAAATCAAGATATTAGCATCTAATATTATCTCTGCACTTTAGATCGACTAAATGTATAGTATATTCTATTCTCGAATCTAAGAACCGTATTTTGTTAAAACCATTGTTTCTGTAGTTTTTTAGCTTTGTTTCACAGTATGAGATATGTAAGATTTAACATTTCTTACATTTTAGTGGGTTGTGTGATAGTCCTTTTGAAAATGTAAAATATAAGGATAAATATAATTGAATATTATTTGTGTGATGTTTGACTTTAGGAGGAAAAAGAATTTCATGCAAACACTTTAGTAGAGCAGCTGGAGTTGGTTAAAGACAATTGTAGCAAAGCATGGTGTTGTAGGCTATACAGAGGAGTGTAGTAGCATAAGAGAAAGTCTCGAGAGTTAGTGAAAGACAACTGTAGCGGAGCATGTTGCTGCAAGCTATATAGAGAAGTGTAGTAGTAGTTGAAATGTCAAGTGGATAAGCATCATTGAGAAGACTGATGGCTACGAGCACTGTAGCAGATCAGTTATATTTAATGATGGCTAGAAGTATGGAAGCAGCTAGTCTCTACATTGAGTAAAGAATACTTTTTCTTGGAATTCTATATAAGAGAGGTGGTTTTCTACATTAGAACTTAGCTCTTTGAAGAAGAAACGTTGCCAAGATTACTGAGTAAGCAAAGAAGATTTTGTTGTATTCAGGGTTCTTCCGTGAGTGAACAAAGAGTGGCAGAGTTGTTGCTATGACTGAGGTTGGGTTAACTAGGAATCGTTCAAAAGTAAATCACAAAGTGTTGTGATGTTGTATTATTCTATATAGGCAGCATATTGTAATTTGAGTGATTATAATAGATTCATTTTTACTCAACTATGTTATGTGTGATTCAGTATCTGACACAAATATATTTGTGTTCTTAGAGGCTTCTGGTTTTTCAATTGGTATCAGAGTGGGAAACTGACACGAAAAATGTTATCTCGAACAGGTTAGATCCTGAGGAAACCATGGAGCTGTCTACAAAGATTGCTGGTTCTAACAAGAAAATCATGCTTGACATAAAAAGATATAAGTATTGGAAGGTCCGTATGATGCAACACATAAGAGGACAAGGTGAAGACGCTTGGACTGTTGTGGAAAAGGATGGGAGACAAAAGAAAGAGAGAAGGTTCTCAAACCAAAATATCGATCGACTGTTGATGAGAAGAAGAACCTATCTAATTTCAATGCTCGTGCCATGAATGCCATTTTTGGTGGTGCTGCAGAAGATGAGTTCAACTAATTTAAGGTTGAAGATCATCAAAACAAGCATGGGATGTTCTTCAAAAATATCATGAAGGAATTGATCAGACTGCATCTCAATTTGAAAATCTTAAGATGCAATCGGATGAGACTATTGTTCAGTTGAGTTCAAAGATCAGCGTTCATGCAAATAAAGCAGAGTTATGGGCAAAACCTATAACGATCAGAAATTGGTGAAGACTCTGATGCGTTGTCTACCAGATAAATTTGCTGCTCACAAAGCTGTTACGTGTTTCAAGTAATGTCGAATCCATCAAGTATGAAGAACTAGTAAGAATGATAAAATCTAAGGAAATGAAAGGAGAAGAGGACAGTGCCAACACATCTAAAAGGATTGCTTTTCAAGCTGAGCAAGGAAATGACAAATTACAAGAAATCAAGATTAGTTTCTCTCTCTTCGCTAAGAACTTTAGTAAAATTATTAAAATGGATGAGAAGAGTCAAAATAGAGGAGAGTTTGAGAAAACTGGTGTTAAACCATTCAAAAATGATGGAGAGAAATCTGGGAAAAAGTGTGATATACAGTGTTTTGAATGTGACGACAAGGGTCACATTAAGCCTGACTGTCTGACTGCTAAGAGGAAGGAGATGAAGTAACACGGTTGCGAAGACATTGGACACACAAGGGAGGAATGTCCGAGCAGTCCGTCCATCAAACAAAAGTCTTTCTTAACCATGAGTGATATAGAATCTGAAGATGAAGATGAAGAGGAGACAGCATTCAATAAACTTTGTTGGATTAACATCTCAGATTGACTACTCGATGCTAACAGAGAAGACTTACTCAAAGGATTATGAAGAGACTGATCCAAAAGGGGACTACATGATTCTCTATGACAGCTGGGTGAAATTGAGCGGTGACAAGTTGGGACTAGTAAAAGAGAAAATGAGTTTGGAAGCTTAGGTGATGATGTGGTGCGATAGAGTTGAGGAGGAACAAACACTATCTCAGGATGACAAAATGGGTCAACGTCTATCCATGCTACATGACATGTATGAGCATGTGAAGGACAAAGCTAAACTCTTCCAGAGAGAACTTAATGAGAATTACAAGAAGATTCGGATGTTGAATAGTGGTTCAAAAAAACTCGACCGGATTCTTACCATGGGGAAAACAAACGCTCAACACTTTGGTCTAGGATACAATGGCATTACAAGTAACACTGTATCCGCACAAGGTGTATAGTTTGTACAAAAAGGATCACTCAGCTTGCAAGAATTCAGAGCTCAAAGCCAGGAACGAGTAATTCTCCCTTGACTCTGAGATAGCATCATTGCAAACAAACCTGCTCAAACAAGATGTCGTACAGACATAAAACTAAGGTATGAAAACAACTATCAATTTAGGACTATTGTGGTTTAGTATTTTCATTGCAATAAGCCAGGTCACAGAAGGGAGACATGTCATAAATTCAAGGAAATGATTAGGAAGTTGTGGTATGTTGGTTTATGTCACCTAGAACCAGCAAAGTTTGGTCATGTTTAGGTGTCAAAGTCAGATCTTTATAGGCTGAATAATCTGGCAACTGATATGTACAACTACAAGAAGTTGTATCAGCATGAGGATGAGATTAATCTGAGGTGTTATTTGTGTCAGATAGAGGGTTCGATGGAGAATCTTGTTGCTTAAGTCGTGTACACATTAGCAAATGAAACGAACGTCGATCATGGTACTTTCACAGTGGCTGTTCAAGGCACATGACGGAAGATAGAACTATATTGTGCAAATAAGGTGACCTTTGGTGATGGAAATAAGGGAAGCATCGAAAAAGGTGTGTTGCAGTCTCTGATTAACCTGCGCTGATAGATGTCTATTATATTGATGGGCAGAGGGCAAATTTAGTCAATATTAGTCAACTATCTGATGAGAGTCTTAAGGTCTGGTTCATCAAGACAAGAGTGTGAGGCAATCAATGCAGCTGGTGAGACAGTACTGATGGTTATCAGATCTAGGAATAACTACTACATGTGAACACCATCCAATGTATGTATGTCTGCAATTTCCTCTGATCTAGATCTATGGAAAAATGAATGTGGCACATGAACACTCGTAGTCTAATAAGATTGGTACAAAGTGATGTTGTTCGAAGAGTTCCAAAAATGCAGGAAGAATCTGGAATAGTTTGTGTAGCTTGTACTCTGGGCAAATAGGTGAGGGTACAACACAAGAAGACACCAGATATTACGACCAAGAAAGTATTGGATCTTGTTCACATGGATTTAATGTGACTAGTTCAGGTTGAAAGTCTGAATGGAAAGAAGTATATTCTAGTGTTGGTAGATGACTTCTCACGATATACATGGGTAAGATTTCTTTGAGAAAAGTTTGAGCCTCTTCGACGTTTCAAAATTCTTGCTTTACAGCTTCAGAAATGAGAAAACGAAAACTGCTTAGATCATAAGCGACCATGGGGGAGAGTTTCAGAACGTATTGTTCAAACAGTTATGTGAAGCACACAGAATACAACATCAATTCTCGACTCCAAGAACTACTCAGTATAACAAAGTTGTTGAATGAAAAAAATAGGATCTTCAGCAAATGGCTCATGCAATGATTCATGGAAACAATATATGTACTCAGTTTTGGGCTGATATCAATACATCTTGCTACATTGTAAACTTTTTTTATGTCAAGTCTCATACAAGGACAACATCGTATGAGCAGTGGAAAGGAAAGACTTTGAATCTGCCTTACTTCTATATGTACTTGTTACATTCTTAACGACAAGGATCAGTTGGGAAAATTTGAGGGAAAAAGGATATCTCATAATCGAACTATGTTTCGGTGTTAAAATTAGTACATGAACTATTGAACCGTGCTAAAACATACCTAAACTAATTTAAAATTTAAATTACATACCTATAGATTCAGTTTCAGACTTATTCATACTTTGACCTTAATTCTGTTAGTCAAGTTGTTATGAAAAATTTCAATTACTGCTAGATGTTGACACATTCTAAAGGGTTTGTGTAACACCCTAAACCCGCAAGCTCATGTTCCAACACATTTTTAGTAAAGCTTTGGGCGGACCTTACACTTAACCATTTCAAGTTCCATATTTCACTAAGTCAAAATTTGATTTTCATGAGATGTGACAAGCCCAAAAAATCATAAATATATACGGTTCCATTCTTATTCAAACTAAAAGCAAGGTTCAACCATAAGTTCAAACATAAACGATAACTTAACAAAATCCAAATCGGTTCTAGCATCAAGTTCAATTCTAAATAACGTAAATAAAACCCCCAAATTCCATCCCTAAATCCACCTCCTCTCCCTTCCGCCTTGGTCTCCCATCTACTAGCCACTTTCTCAATCAATGGCCAACTCATTACCTACAATCACGCTGATTGAATAA